>JASDQU010225316.1:0-17491 GCA_032191745.1 Picea mariana | reverse complement strand
AACTCCATAGTGGGAAATCCCGTGATTTGAGCCTAAAAGTATGGGATATCATAGGCTTCCCTTGGTTCGGCACGGTTTCACTCAGTATGGTACGCTACGGTAAGGTAAGGTATGATTCACTCGGTACGGTCAGGTTCGCTCGGTGTAGGTATCACCTTGATGCGCGTAGCTATTGTCTTGATCCCTTGGTCTGCTCGGGTCATTCCATTGATACACTGCTCACAGGTCAGTGCATTGATACGCTCATCGGGCCCGTCGTTAGGAAGAGGTGGGCTGAGAAGTCGAGGAATCATTCCCATCGGTGAAATGAATCTCTTCTCCCAGATCTTCTTTGTAGTCCAACTTGGTATATGTATGAATTCATGTTGTCAGTCTCAGCTGGAGTATACCCGATGGATTAGTCAGGAAGACCACACAGAAGTCAGTAGTGTAAGATATCGAAATAGAGCTTCAAGCAACCAGGGATTTCACATCGATAGTGGATTAACTTGAGCTTCAAGCAACCAGGGATTTCACATCGATAGTGGATTAACTTGTGGAGTGGGTTAATTTGGGAGTAATCTTTTTTCTCTAATTTTTAATTAATTTAAAATTTTGATCTATTTTTTGAGCATGTGGGGTGGTTTAAAATGGGGCAAAATCCCTAGGATAAAGTTTAAAAATGCTAAACTTAAACTACCCCTGAAAATTTGGCGCCCACTTTTTTGCCTGAAAAGGAGGTCTCTTTGCTCCTTATACCTTTTTTTGATATAGAAATAGAAATAGTAGTGTAATTTATGTGGTATTGAAAATATTAAATAAATGTTAAATAATTGTGTTTTCTTGAAATGATTTATAATAATAATAATAATAATCTATTTTTAAGGTCAAGGCCAAGCCACACCAAATTGGTGTATGAGACCCCCTTGTTTGTGGGACAAGGGACCCCCCTCATCCATTTTTTTGACTAATAAAGTCTACGGAGGTATACATACCCTACCTCCCTCTGAATTTGAACTTGTGACCTCTTAAGAGGAAACACATGTTCTTAACCATTAGGCCCACTCAGGCTGTATTATGATACAATGTTAATGTTAATTATGTATATGCTATTTTGATATGAGATGATTGAATAACAATTTCAGGTGAGAGAACTAGTGTTAGTTATGTACTTTGTGGGAATCCATACACATGAAAGATTACCACTAACTTGTTTATAATTATGAGTTAAGATTGAAAAATATTCTCACTAAATATAATTAAATATAATTGGCACAACTAAAATGTTTATCACAGAGTTTCAAAAGATGACGGTCAAGGTGACTATATTTCAGAGCAAAGTCTAGATAAAATTTTGAAAGGTTGGGTTAAGGCTTTTAGGCCACCCACATTACAGGATGCCATCACGTAGATCATTAATTGAGAATAAGGTATATTGTTTCTTGACTATGATTTTGTTAAGGTTATGTGTGTAATATATATTTACCATATTTCATATTTTTAAACTAGTGGAATCATAGAGTGAGGAGGTCAGTCAAACATAATTCTTGTGTATTAGCATTTGAATTTGACATTTAAGCTCCTTTTCAAGAAGAAAGGGTTTGTATAAAGAGCCACTACTGAGTAGAGTAGAGGGACACTCAATGTCAGATCAATTGCATGCTTTATTTAGTAGTACACTAGTACTCCTATAGTTAAGGTGATTATATCTTTTTATTCTTTCACCAATTGATGTAAATATCTCTATTAGATAAAGATACTTTTTGTAGAGGTCTTCACTATTGTAATGATTTTCTTTACTCATTTTGACTAGACTATAAAGAGAATAAATTTCCCAATATGAGAGATTATCTTCTTCCACTATTTGGTAGTGATTAAAGAGATTGTAGTAGAATGTGACTGTCTTAAATACCTTGTAAAGTTGATCTTCAAAGAGGAGGTAGGGTATGTATATCTCCCTAAAAATTTATAACGTGAATAAAAATGGATCTTGGTTAGAACATTTGCACATCAAAAAGTTTGATCTCTCTTGATACATGATAAGTTATAAATTATCCACTTAATGAATGTTTCACCTGTATTAGTTACTCTAAACAAACCTTTGTTGTGTAAATAGTATCACTCAATTTTGCAGCAATGGGCCATTTTCCTTGTTCATGGGATCTGGTGGTGTTAAGTATTTCTAAGGTGGGTTGAGAGACTTCATTAATTATCCTTTTCTTAATGCGAATAGATTGATTTGCTCACAGCATAAATGATATTAGTTTAAAAGTTTAAGGATTTTTTTAGTAATTATAATTGAAATTTTGTAAAATAAATGTGGGGGTAATTTTATATTGCTGTCAAAAACTCCATACTTGAAATATGTAATCTCAACTACTGAAATCTACAATTCTAATTATCCTTTTATACACTTTTGTACAGTAATTTTGTGTAATACTTCGACAGGCCGAAACATGACAACCTGGTTGACATATAATATTGAGTTTAAAGAATGTCGTTGGACAATCACGTGAAACTTGTCGCCCAATTAGTGGTGGTGGACTAATTTGAACCAGGAGAGTTCGAATTTTATGATCAGACAAACAGAGAATCACATGAGCTGTTTGGAATAAAATATTCACGATTACGCAGATGGACTCGTGTTCTATCATCATTTTATTTAAAAAAATCAATATCGATAAGGTTAAGATTCGTCTCTTGTGATATGTGAAGGGAGGAGGTAAGTTGTATGTCTGTTAAGAAGACGAACATGCATGCATGGATGCTTTAGATTCTAGAGAGTCAGAGTTTACGTGGATTGAAAATTTGAATGCACTTAAAATTGTTTGAAAATCCTTTGAAGCATAACATTTTACGTTCACAGAAGTTGTATCATGATAAAATTTTAAAATTATCGACCTACTAGAAACAAACTTTTGTTCATATGTAAATTTCTATTATCTTTTCTAATTTAGAACCAAAAATAAACATGCTTACTCCCCCAATGGAATAAGACTCTCGCGTCAAACTATAGAGCTAGTTCAGAGTCAGCGCTGCACTTATTCTCATGATTACCAATGCATCCAATGTACAATTTAATAAACACGAACACGCACACTCAACGACAATCAATAAGATATTTTTTTCGTATTACCACTGCACAGATTCTCATGATTATCAATGCACTCAATGAACGAATTAAGTTCACCATGATAAACACGAGCACTCACACACAACGACACTAAACAAATATATTTTTGTACTAAAACGGGTATCATAATTTATAATATGCGTCTAGAGGTGTTGGCACACAAGGTAATAAATGAAGATTGAGAAATTGATGTGGAAAATAAATATGAGTAGAGATTACATATGTATACAGCATATATAATAACGTGTGGATATTTATAAAGTTGCCACAGCTTCAACTAGCTGTCAATATATATTTCAGATGCAAACATGCGATAAATACCTCTGTATTCTATTAAAACTTTTTCCATTGCTTTGACAGCTTTTGGCTGTGCACAAATTCCACGACATATACAATACTTTTGTGAAATACTTAGTCAGGTAGGCTGAAACATGACAACCTGCTTGACTGACATAATAATATCGATTTTAAACAATGTCGTTGGACCTTCACGTGAATTTTCCTCCCAGTACGTGGTTGTCTTTTAAAGTGATCAAATTTAAACAATGTCAAAGTGATCAAATTTAAACAATGTCATTGGACGCTCAGGTGAATTTTACCCCAGTCTGTGGTTGCCTTTTAAAGTGATAAATTATAACGAGGAGAGCTGCGATTTATGTAAGTTCTCTATAAACTGACAGAGAGATGATCACGGGAGCTGTCTGGTTTAAAATATCCTTGTAATACTACAGTTGGGCACTTTTTATACCAATATTTTGTGAAATACATTATTGTTGATAAGTTTAGGATTCGTCTTAATATTATAGCAAAAGAAATGGAGACATGCATGCATGGAGTAGTGGACGCGTCACTCTGTAGAGGGACTCGGGGAAGTGAGTACTGGTTAAATTTATTTATCTGTTTTTTATTTATTTAGTCGTTATATATTGAAAATTTTAAAATCCGCATGTCATATAGTGAGTAAGTCTTTACATGTATTGGGCGGTATGATAGGTTATTTATGTTATTGAGTGGAATAATAGTTTGTTGTGTTTGTTGGAAGCACGCTGCCATATGTAAGAAATAATTATTTTTTGTTGTTTAAAATTTATTTTTGAATGTAGAAATGGATTTAGCATGCTGAAAATTCAATGGAGTATTTTGATTATACAGAAATAATCATTCAAATATGTGGATCTAACAATTTCTAGCAAGATTTTGAGTAAAGATCCCCTAAAAATATAGCCTGAAAACAGTCATTTAGTAGAATGTTTAGACTACTACTAGATAATGGCACCAACTAGGATACCTCAAATAATTATTACTCTAGTTCAAGTGTCAAAGAAATTAGCCCTGTGGGGTAGCCCAATTGGTGGGTTCAATGCCAATGACTTATTACTAAGAAAAGAAAATGCGTCAAAAAAATCATAATTATTAAAGGTACTCTCTATTAATAGAGGTGTATTAATCATGGTTACTGTATTTACAATAAAAATTAACAAAATCACATAATACATAACATGGGTAGTTTTTAAAAAAAATATGTGATAAAAGAAATTCCAGGAGTGCCCTCAAATTTATACCACCCCAGCATTGGTTGCATCTTTAGTTAGGACTTCACATATATTGGAGCTTAACAATTGTGAGTTTGCACATTAGCTATGGATAAGTCTAAACATTATAGGTTTTTGACTTTTATCAAAATTTGATTATACAATTGTTGATGAAATGACAATTTTTCATTACCTAAATTATATTTTTTAATGTATAAATAGATCTATCGCCCTGAAAAATCTCTGAATATTAAAATTATACCATCTCAATTATTAAAATCTATATTTTCAATAATCCTCCTAAATTTCTTAATTTTTTTTTGAAAAAAACTAAACTAAAATAGATATACATATCAAAATCGCATTAATAAAAAATATCATACCACCACTCACTACAAATACCATCTTAATATAAATGATGTCATAATTAATTTTCGTTCACCTAATAGATAGGTGCAACGGTTTGAATCATTTGTGTATACGCGTTCGCTTTCTATGTCAACGATATATTCATCATTTCCGTGGCTTATTATATTTATTAGACAATTCTACGGAACACCTGCCGTTCGTTCTCTGTGTCATTTCCGTGGAAAATGCGGCGACCCTATTAATAGAATGTTGAGGAAATGTATAAAGGATTCTTCTGTATGTTATGCATTTTCGCTGAATTAAAGCAAAGATTCCATCTTCCCATACATCAGTATCAGTGTAAGAATAAACCAAATTAGGAAATGTTGTTTAAATTTTGTCTTCCCATTGACAACGCCAACGTTCTCTATATGCAACATTAATGGTCATTTGGTAACTGGAATTAGGATAGTTGGTTCATTCCATCTAAGTTTGACGTGTGGACAAAAAGCCAAAAGAATAAGTTAAATTTAGAATATTTTATTGGAAGTATATAGAGTGATATTACTAACACAGTTACTCAAAACCATGGTTGATGAACACCTAAAGGTGCAGATAGAAAATGAAATGCATAGCCAAAAAATAAAACCCACAACCAGAAAATGAGCATCTAAAGCCAGCACAACCAGCTTGCTAAATCCAAAGTTTAATCATTTAAACGTGGCAATCATATAGTGTTACAGTAATTTTTTAATATGATTAGGTAAATGTTAAAAGGTAAACAGGTTAATGGATGCATTCAAAAATACAAAGAAATCACATTCATTGATTTGGGAGAAAGACTAAGAATATGCCAGCATCTTTAATTGTTAGCCATCAGATTAGAATTTTAGATTAAAAGGTGATTAATTGTGCTCATTATCAATAGGTGTACACCTTTCGGTGTAATTAAAAAGTCTACATATTTCTCCCTTGCAACAGAGTATATTCATAGGCCGCTACTATTTATGTTGCACATCTCAGGACATTCATGTCACTGTACGCTTCGGAAATTTATTCATATGAGGATGAAATGAGAAGAGAGGATATTGTGAGATACAATGTCACAAACAATATTGATGCGAACATTCTCTTCTGGTGGTCTAATTAAAGGCATGGTGAGAGGTCCGTTGGTGTAACTAAACTCTTGGTGAGAGGTATGAAAACTATTCGAAGCTTTTTGTAGACAAAATAAAAACTTGAATTTGTTCTGAAATTCTTTGGTTCTTTCCACAGTTACATTAAAACTGAATTTATCACCTTATCATAAAGTTTAAACACAATTAAAACAAAATTTAACAGCTTAGTATAAAAGCCAACGTTTTGTCTGTTTTGAAGGTTATTTTTAAGGATGCAAATTTTATTTCTCAACCACTGGAATGATGAAGTACAAATGTTCAAATTGCATTATGTTTGTGTGTTTGGTGGGTTTTGAATCCATGTATGGCATCAACATGTTTTATTTATAATGACATCAACATAATCTGTTTACAATGGTTTCGGTATGGTTTAGGCCAAACTTGATTAACCAATTTGTCCCTTTTCTAATTAGCTAACTTGATGAACAATGATTTCAGTATGGTTCAAGGAATTGTGCAAACGGCATGGTAATGGACTTGGGCGCTACCGTTTCCCTCTAATGGGATGCTGAAACCTACAATGCCATTTGTTTCATCCTTTGCCATCTCACACCGAGCGTAGAATGATTCGTTTCATCCTCTGCCATCTCACACAAGCTTAGAGTCTGTGTCCAACAATAAATTTCCAGTCCATTTGCATTAGGCCAGTCGCCCCCAATAGAGACAACTTTGTATGCAGTTTCAAATCGCTGGTTATTATTTTCATCAATACAAATAAGGGGGCGGAATTTCGACGAACGTTCGTGTATAAGGATTGCAGAGCTTGCGAGAGATTCTGTGATAGCAATTGATTCCTCTGATCAAGATGAGTACTGACACACAGTGTTTGCAGTGGATATCCATGAAAGAGAAAATCACGCTACCGGCACAATTATTAATAATTTGGTCGATGAAGGGCGTAGGGTAATTGTCTTTCGGACAAGCCTTATTGAGATCCCTATAATTAATGCAGACACGAATGGTCCCTTGATTCTTAGTGACTGGAACAACATTCGAAACCCATTCCGTCAAGGGGACAAGATAAATGAAGCCAGATTTCAATAATTTCTCGACTTTTTCCTTAATATCCTCGGTTTTCTTGGGATGAACCAGGTGAAGTTTATGTCGAACAAGTTTAACACCTGGGTAAGTTTTAATTTCATGCACAACGATCGATGGATCGATCCCCGACATTTCTTCGTAGCTCCAGGCGAAGACATCGCATAATTCTTTGAATAAAGAGGTATAAGAAACCACTTCCTCGGGCGAACAATTAGCACTGAGATTAATATTTTCCATGACACCTTCCTTGATCGAAATATCAATAGCGACCATAGAAGAAATATTGCCTAAATTCCCCTTAGAAATAGTATCCTGCGTGAGTATAGGAGATTGTGGAAAGTCGACAACATCAGGGGGGATGATAGAGTGTATATCTTCCTGGATTTCTTCAAGAGGTGGAAGAAAAAAAGAACGATGATGTTTATCATCCCAAGGTACTTCGTCAACGCTAAGAATTTCCATAATAGATTTGTCGGAAGGAACAATTTGGGAAATGTAATCAAAAGCAGAAGATAAGGAGTTCAACCACAATGGCATCGAGTAGATGTCGAGTGCCAATAGATGTTGGTCATCTGAGGAGGGAGAGGACGATTGAATAGCAGCGAATGAATCCTTGGTTGGAATAAGTGGCATGGTGTCACCTATTGCATCGAACTCTAAAGGACTAGGTACAATCCAAGGATCAGATGATTCCAAAGACTAATAAGTCGTAGTTGAAATCATATTAACTGTGGAAATATGATGCATGGTAGGAGGGAGTGGTGCAGGGAAGGTATCCGTAAGGGTGGAATATTTTAACAATCCTACACCAACACTTTCATATGTGATCTTGTGATCTCCCAAGAAAGGAATATTGTTGGTAGCGGGAGTGGGAGCATCGGGTGTACAGAAATCTAATTAATCGATAGTGACAATTTTTCCTTGATGAGGAAATTGTACACATCGAAACACCGATGAAGAAATGACAGTCATAGCATAAAACCAACTTCTTCCTAGTAACAAGTTATAATTGAGGGGAGCATCGACCACCTTGACGTCAACAGAGATGGTTTTTCCGCCCAACTGAATGGTTAAGGACTGCAAGAGTCCGTGAGGATGAAAACCTTGCCCATCGAATGCGTGCAACATTGTAGGGTATTTTTTAAGTGCGGGTGATTTTAAGCCTTTCTAACAAGATAAATACATGACACTAGTAGAGGCTCCCTCATCCAAGATAGTACGGTGAATTTGTTGATTGTGAACAACAACATCAATTTGAAAAGCAAGTTGGTGGGAGAGTCAAGACTTAAAATTTTCCAGGTTAATCGTGATATTGTTGGACGACTCAGGATCAAAAGTGCCAATATCAACCAAGAGTGTTCTACGTTGACTTGGGCAGTGTTGTAGAACTTCCAACGCAGACATAGCACACAGTGCTTGAGCTAAATATTCAATAATGTTGTAGTTTTGGATGGCACGTGAACTAGGATTAAAAGTAGATTTACGGATGGTGCTCTTAGGAGGGCATAATATAGAATCAAATGTAGGTTTCTCTATCTGAAGTGATCCAGACAAAGGACTAATGGAGGATGGTGATGGATCCAATAAATTACTGTTAGTGACCTTTTTTTTGTCAGGTTTAGATGGTGTGTCATATGTCGTAGATTGAGTGGTTAGATCAATCCCATTGAACATATAAATATGGGCACTTGTCGAGGCTTCATCATGAGGAGGGTGGCTAGAACTGCCCCCTGGAAAGGGGGTTTGAGAAACCATGGATTGTTGCTGAGAAAAAGGTTGTGTTAACACAACGGGTTGGGAATTACCTTTAAAACATTTTTCCACTTCATCGCGATGTGGAAAATCTCGGGTGTAATGATCGTCACCACAAATAAGACATGGGATTTTGCGGTTTCTACTGTGGTTTCTTTTCGGTAGCAGGCACTGGAGTTTGAGTTTTGGGTTGTTCATTATTATTATTCTTTTTGGGTTTATTTTTTGTCTTGTTCTTACCTCCAGATTGTTGTTAAGGGGCAGACTGAACTGCATTCACCTCAGAGACTTGAGTTTGGGGGGAGGTAGAGGAGAGTGAGGTCGAAATGGGAGTGGGTGCCGAAGCAGATCGATTTGTTGTTCCAGTCGATTGGGAAATAGATTGGGTTTTGATGGAGCCAATAACTCCATCCGCATGAGATGAGGATGAAGGTTTGGACAGATCGATAGTGGCACGGGTAGTATTTGGGATCAACTCATACAAAGTACCAGATTGTGAATAAACCAAATCTAAGTACTAAGCCCGAGCAATGGCTTCTTCCTCGGTGACTACGCCACCCATAACGACATCACGGGGAATGAGGGGTAAAACTGATTTTGTAAACCATTCTACCAATAACTGGTCAGGAATGATTACTTTGATCAACCTTCGCTATTGTCTCCACTCATGAATATGATCAGAGATATGTACGGAGTTAATCTCATGAAGGGAGGTCAAGAGTTCGTTACCCGTCTCATATCGAATGGGTAGTTGAAAGTGTGTGAGAAAGGACATGGCAAAGGAGTTGAAATCTTGGAAAGAACCATGTGGAAGTTCAATATACCACTTGGCTACAGAGCCCATAAGTGTTCGCTGGAAAAGACGTAAACGTATAGAATCGTCCATTAAGGAGTTTGATGAACACCATAAATGGAAAGTCATCACATGGTTATTCAGATCTTCTCCAGGTTTACCGTCAAATTTTGGAATATTGAAAGGTAATTTAGCAGGAATCACTGGCCAAAAAGGATAATGTAATATAGGATCATTGGCCAATCGAGACAAGTCTGGGAGATCTAGAGTTGCAAGAAACATAAGTTGTCGGTTAACCTGAGGGTGATAATGGTGTGGAATAGGGACACCGGTAGGGCTGTAGACTAGGTTTGGTGGATAATTGTATCCAGTAGGCCCTCCTATATATGGTTGTTGTTGACCAGGATAAATAAGATTCGATAATGGTTGAGAAACATGTGCAAGTGGAGGATAACGTGATGGGTTTTGAGGATTATAAGTCATATGATTTGTTTTCCCATAGGGGGTAAACATTTTTTCCATGACGAGGATACACATTAGTCCCATCAGAAAAAGAAGGTTGTTGTTGTCCTTGAGGATGTTGTCCCCCAGAGAATTTTGGATTCAGTGGGAAAGGAATGTTCCGAGGATTTGGTGTTACAGACGCATTTTGTCCATATAATGGATGATGGAATCTATTCTGAGGTTTCCCCACAAGATGAGGTTGTGTCCCAATTTGAGGTTGATCCCCAAATTGAGGTTTCCCCCCAGCGTGAGGTTGAGTGCCTAGAGGGATCTAGAAACCAGAAGTGAACGACTGACCAGTGCTTCCAACTAGATTATAGTCACCAAGAGTATATCATCCAAATAAAAGTGTAGGTATAGAACCAAAAACAACGTTATATCTAGGAGGAACAAAAACTCCAGAAACTTTGGGTGTAACCTGGGTAGTGTTGGAAACAGAAGGATTCAAAGCTCTATACCCAAGGGGAAGTGACAGATTAGGTCTAGATGAAAGTGGTGTACCAATGGGAGCTTGGTTAACCACCACATTCCCGGTGGGAATAGTCATAGCGTGAGGTAACATAGTAGAATGGGACATCTGGAGAGAAAAAGTCGAACTAGGACCAACTGACTGTGTGTCTGGACCAACAGACTATGTGTGTGGACCAACTAAGTGTGTTTCTGGACCAACAGTTGTACCAAAAAAATGATATAAAGGTATCGTGTAGGTAGCATACATGTGGGGAAATTGTGTTATGACATGTATATCAACACCTGCCCTTGAGCCGTAAAGGTCCTGCACCATGTGAGGCCAACTTCTAAATATGTCGATATTCCAAAGGGGATCCCTGACTCCAAGACTTGAATGGGGTCCGGTCGGCATACCGGAAGTGTCAACAACAAGATCTCCTAATGAATTCATCAGGAGAATACGTCTCTTGTACCCACGAGGTATGCGAAAAGCCTCTAGAGAATTAGAAATACGTCGAAAATTTTCTAAAGAGTCATTTCTTTCTATTTGTGGAGTTACAGTGTCCTGGACCTCGCTCTATTGAGGTGAACCCTTCGGTGAATTAGGAGGCAAAGGTTGGTAACCCTCCGGATATTTCCGGGGTAGTCCTTGCATCCTACGTGAATGACATGGAGGGTCAATGTTGACCAAACCAAATATTTTACAAAAAAAATCTATGTCCAACTAAAGAAAATAAACAACATACATAATCAAATCTAGGAATCAAACCAAGAAAACAAAATCTTCTCTTGATGAATGTACTAGTTGGTGATGAAATCCAACGTCGCGTGACCAAGTCAAGAAGGGGATAGGATATGAGCCGATGGAACAGTTATGATGGCGACATGCTTAAGAGACTTACGCCTTGGTGCAAGCTTCCACACAGTAATTGTGGATTTACCCTCCAAGAAGCCTGAGTGAGTTTGACCACCATTTGTTCCAGGTACAACAAAGACTTCCCTTCAACGTCACCTTGTGTAAACACTCTAAAGATTATGGCTACTAAGGAAACCAACTCGCGGTCATCCCCTGGGAGGGTACAGTCGATAGTCCAGTCTAAACGTATGGGCAAGATAACAAGTCCGAAATCCTTTGAGAGAACTGAGGACAAGTGAACTAGTAGAACTTTAGAGGACCCCGAACGGATTCGTAATTCACGAAGCACTGAGACCAAATGAAGATAGTTGAACCTCAAGAAGAAACCCCAATATACGATCTGACTACTACGAATGATTGAACCATGGAGGGATAATCTCTTTAACTCTCCCAAACACAACCTCGTGCGTAACCCCTATGTGAGAGGGCGATCCCAGAAAGCTTATAGGAAAATTGGATTTGCTCTCCATATCACAAGATACTAATGTTTGTTTTGAATGCTTTGGAGAGTTGTACTCACAGCCTTATCCAAAGCGCTAATCCTAGTGTAATGTTGGTGGAAGATTCAAAAAACAAAAGTTCTAGATCAATTTTAATTAGCGTTGACTTTGCAGCTGCTCTTTACTAAGGGGTGTATGTGAGTGAAACTGATGATATTATGACTCAATTCCCAAAAAATGCATAAGAAATGATAAACAATATTTTCTTTCAATGAATGTCTATTTAAGGGAAGGAGAAATTTTTTATTTTCACTATCAAACACTAAGATGCAGTAACCTCATGTACTTGTTTCTCAATCAAGAATCCAATATAATGCTAAAATATTCAGAAATTCATTCTAATATCCAAAAACCAATTGCAAAAAAATATCCTTATGTTTAGTTGTGAATGATAATCAACTTGGTGTAAAGCTTCCTATGTCAATCAAGCTTCAAGATCTTTGAGATTTAAGCAATCGAAAGAAAACTTCACATAAACAAAACAAACTCGTGTTGTGATCAAACAAGAAACAAAAAGAAAACCAAATTTGCAAAAAAGAAAACCAAAAATTCAAACAGGAGGAAATGCTCGGAAAAAAGACCTCAAATATTAGAATAGAATATTGGATAGATCTTTGAATTTCCTTGCAACAACTTTCATTCGATAAGATAAATGAAAAAAACAGTAGATTGACTGCAAATCTCAAAGAACAAGAGTGATTCAAAGTAAGGAAGAAAGACGTAAAAAATCCAAAAAAAACATCATGAATTCCTAGAAATCAAAAGGTTAGAAGCTAAAACAAAGAAACACTGAGATGGTGATAACCCTAAGCAGATGAATCAACAAAAAACTACACTCAAAGATCAATTCCCAAAAGTTTTTTTAGCAGAAAAAGACCAGCTCTCTGGTGTCAAGGGAAATAGAGCGTTGCAGCGCTCTGTGGGAGTCTGCAAGGGAGTGCTAGTGATCTGGTTGAAGAGGCTAGGGAGTGCTAGCCTCTGAGAAGAACATAAACTTGCCTAGAACACAAAAAAATGCGAAAATCCAGAAATTCAGTGTGTATGGGATGAATCCAAGAGACAACAACACATCTAAGAATAAGAAACACAACATGAATACAATCTAAAGGTGATCAGAGACTAAAAAAAGACCGACGACGGAAACCAAAACTAAAAGCTTTGATCCCTAGTGGAGTCACCAATTTATGTTACTGGAAAATCCCCCCGCGGACAGGTGGATTCCCTCTTGGACCCTAAATCTCTAAGATCAAGATAGAAAGGTGATAACTTTTGTCACTGACATCCCTTTAAACCTAGCTAAGCTAATCTATATAGAAGAGGAAGAATATGTACCCTTTTTACGATGTTTGTCCTCACCCAGTCCAAGTTGAGTTGTGATCCTCAAGCTCTTCAACAAGTCTTGCAATCCAATCAAAGACAAAGCATGCTTCCTATTCTACTACAATTGGTTTGAAACTAGATCTATCCATTAAATACAAGTTGATGTAGGTATACACAATCTTGAAGGAAGCAGGCCAAGCACATGTATTAATGAGAACTCAATAGAGATACCTACAGACCTTTGATGAAGCTGCATCAGCCTCTTCCAAATCTCCTTGTCCAACCCCTTTCTCAAATGATCCAAAAACAAAATGAATATGCGTCACTGATTATCTCCCTTATGAGATCATAATTTTGATGCCTTCAAATATCTCTCCCTTTCACCATGAGGCAACCTCCTTATATAGGCTTGGAGAGGCCTAACCACCTTAGAGATTCTTGGGATAGGTTGATGATCTTTCTCCATCAGTTGTGGATCCTCCCTAAGATATAGCCTTGACCTCAAATTCGAATCAAACTAACTTTAGAGATAAGGAGGATGTTCCCATGATTTTATCAACAACATAACACTCCCCCAGAATGGTGCACGGAGTGCTATAACACTCCCTGCTAATGGGTAGGGGAGCACTGCCCTTAAAAATTCATTTTTAAGTGGTCTTTCGCAAGGAAAAGACTTTGTGCTCTTTGTCAAATGATTTCTCCTTCTTTAACTAGTCTCTGAGGGTGTCCTCAAGTGTTCCTTGTGATGTTGTTCAAGACACAACATAGGCAAGATGACAGTATGATGTTTGTGACACCTACGACCAAAATGAGACACTTGTAATGACGACAATAGGTCATCATTGAAGTGAGTAATTTTTATGTGTAACGAGGAGAGAGAGGTATATGTAGGAGAGATAAAGGAGAGATAGTGGCATAGGTGGGGGGGAGAGAGAGAGGGAGGGATGAGGAGGGGGATAGAGAGAGTGTGTGAGAGTATGAGAGGGGAAGAGAGAAAGAAAAAGAGGAGGGGTAGATACATAGAGGGAGGGGGGGGAGAGAGAAAGAAAGACAAAGAGGAGTGATAGAGACAAAGTGTGGGAGGGATGAGAGGGAGAAAGAGAGGGGGGATAGAGAGAGGAATATTGAGAGAAAGGGAAGTACAGAGAGAGACATAGAAGGGTGGTATAGAGAAAATGAGAGAAAGAGGGGCAAGAAGAGTGAGACTGAGACTAACAAGGAGGAGAGAGGGAAAGGTTCGAATATAGTTGGAAGAAAGAGGGGAGTGAGGGACAAAGGGTTAGAGAAGGAGAGCACGAGAGAGAGGAATGTCAAGGTAAGGTCTAGCTCTAGGTCTTTACATGCCTTGTGATGTCTAAATATTGCATGTCTAGGTCTTACCATGTATAGGAGTGTGAGGGAGAGAGATGGAGACAAATAGGGGAGGTAGAGAGGGAGAGGGAGAGCGATATAGAGAGGGGGGTAGATGTAGGAGAGGGAGGAAAAAGATAGAGAAGGAAGGAAATGATTTTTAGGAGTGTTCACACATTCCTAGAGTGCGTGTGTGCTTGTTTGAATTCAATTTTTTTGGATGGGATTGACAAGGTGTATGCTGACTTGCTTGGCTCAAATTTAGGTTCGGGATGAAAGAACTAGTGGTTTGGTATGCAAATTCATAAAAACCTCCATTTTTGTGAATACCCCTCTATAACTTTGTCATTGACATTATTTTTCTATAGGATAAACAATTCATTTGTTGATAAAATTATAGACATAGATAGAATCGGCTATGCACATTTCAAATATACAATTTTTTTTAAATTATCATAGTTTACTATTTTTAATCTATTTTTGTCTTCACATATATCAAAATACTACAATACATACCTCTCTTATTTCTTCTATAACATTTCCTTGGCTTAACCATTTCTCAACTGAGTTATATTCCTCACTAGAGGAGACCGATACCTACGATCTAAAAACAATAAAAAATGTTTTGATCATGTTAAGACCGTTTTAGCCTGCACGAACATAAGACGTTGTAATTTTAGGCATATGTTGACTTTGATAATTTAAAAATATATATAAAATTAATATTAAAAATTTCCAAAAAAAACATGCCACAAGAAAAACAGGTTCTCTATAGGTATAGAAGTTTTTGGAACAAAATTTCATTGTTAATACAATCAACACCTGCACGAAAGAAAACATATACCTTATATTTTGTTGGGAAAATAGCATATCACTGTTAGAAAAAAACAAATTTGACCTAGTTATTCACAATTTCTATGAATAAAAGTTGTATATTCAAATAATCCTTCCAAGTTAATAGATTGTTCTTGACAATGTTTAAAATCCTTTTAAAGAACATAAATTTCATTGTCAGGATTTGAACCTAGGTCTCTCGGGTGAGAGCTAAGTATCCTAACCAATTAGACTATAATGGAGTATACATTGCGAAATGTGTGGACTCACTATGTTCCACATATTTTCCAAAAATAAAAGATCGAATATGTGAATGTCTTTTGTTACAGCAAGAGATTGTAAGAGATGTAATAGTTGATACATATGATTCAAAGAAAAAGAACAAAGAGGTTCATGCTAAAATGTTTCAAAAATAGTGACATGATTAGTGAGATTTATTCAAGTTAATGGATAATTTACTAAGTAATTTGATAGAGGAAGATTTGGTAATCTACTTGGCTCATTAAGTCGATTAGGGACAAGCACTTGAAGCAGTTTGAAAGAACACACATCGACCAACTTGAAAGAAAGGTCCTTCACACCAATTATAAATATTTCACTTTGGGATAATTTATAGTAATAATCATGTGGCCAACTTGAAAGAGTGATCATTGCAATACTCATTTAAATATCACAAGTTTTTAATCATTTAAATAATGGCATTTTTTTTTAGATATGTTATATTGTTTGCATGTAGATTGTGCATTCATGCATAAGATATTAGTTGTAGCGTGTGGACTATGTATTAATTCATGAACGTTAGCTATGTTTTGGGGTAACACTCATGCTTTTGTATTGGGGTTCTCTACTCTGATCTTTTGTAGTCAAATAAACCCCATTCTTAAAAAATGGATGACTATATATTAGACTAAATGGTGGGGTGAGAGTACTATAACACCAAGCCCTTGAACTGAAGGTTATCTTATTAGAGTGGCATATCCCTATGTTGGGATGATGCACTTGTTTTCTTATTTTTGGATTATCTTTGTGATTTGAAAACACATTTCCACCATCTTTCCATACTAGGGGTAGAAATAAAAAGGGGTATTAAAAATTCCATGAAAAAATGAATACCTAGAATATTCAGTAAAAATGGGGGTTTTAAAAATTGTAAATATGTATTGGGAGGCGTTAAAAAAGGATTTTGAGGGGCATTTTTCAATATATAGTGAAATTAAGGGTATTGTTTAATATCCCATGAACCAATGTTCTATGTCACAAGTTCATTAAGTCCCATGGTTGAAGGTATGTGGACTTTTTTTGATAATGGTAATTTTACAAGTTGCTTTGCATAAATTGAAAATATTTGAGGTTGATGTGGATGATTCTTTCCTTTCCCAGAATATAATGCTTCCATTACCAATAACCTTGGACAATGGAATACATCTCCTTCTCATTGGTGGATTATCTACAAATCATATTAGAGAGTGTCTTTCCATGATAGAGGTGAGTGAGCATTGATCTATCGACATACTTTAAGGAATGTGTATCAATTTTTAATTGTTGTTGTGGATCTAAAAGAATAAGGGTTGACATAGAGAAGAAGAAACACCTTTAGCTCCTTTAATGTTTTATGTTGTGTCTTACTAGATACAAACTTGGCTTTGGCTCCCCTCTTGGTCACCTCACTCAAGGGCCAAGCAATATGAGATAGCCCCAACATGTACCTACAATGAAAGTTGGCAAAGACCAAGAAGAGAAAAATTCCATTAGTGTCTTTGAGGATGGTGAATCATGGATGAATTGGGTATTGATTGGATCCACATGCACTTCACACATATCCACGATATATATCCTATTATTTAACTCTCTACAAGTTGAA
>JASDQU010225314.1:0-17491 GCA_032191745.1 Picea mariana | reverse complement strand
TCTTGTGAGAGATTCTTGAGAATTTTTGGTGTGGAACACTTGAGAATATTGAATATCTACAGGTGAATGAGGTAACCAATGATATATAAGCCGAAAATATGAGGAAAGTGAAGAAAAGAAGGCCGAAATGCAAGGAAGGATAAATTCTTTTGATGGTGCTTTCTAAGGTATGTTATTTACAGGTCATCTCACCATTTTCTCTATAACTTGTTTTCTATACTGATTCAGATCTTGACATTTCTATGCAAGTGAGAAAACATATCCAAGTATCTGTGGTTAAAAATTCATCTTTTGGGTCGTTGTATTTTTGGATTTACACTCCGTGGAAAATAGGGTTTATAACCAGTCCTGAAACTAGTCAAAAACAGGTGTTTTGGGTAAAAAAATCATAACTTATTCATAACAGATGCAAATTAAGTGAGACCAATTGTTTTGGTTATATTACATTCTTTAGTATTCTATAGAATAGTTTTATATCGATTCAACAAATATTCCGTGTGGGGCACACTCTACAAGGTCGCTCTCTAGAATAATCCAGAATTCAGCAAGGTATGCCATATTTGCTATAAATCCTTTTCTGAGAGGTTACAAGTAGTGCCACCTAAAGGAATTGCATAAAAAACACTAAAAAACATTGTGTATCTATTTTAGATATTTATTCAGTATAGGTACAAACTTATGATTATTTCAAGTTAGGGTTGTTGACTAATCCAAAACTAGTCATGGTTAAGACAAGCAGTTGATGAGTTGGCACATACATGAGGTGTATAGTTGATGATGTTGGTACATATTGATGAGTTATTTTTGATGAATAGTTGACACATGATTGGTATATACTTGGTACATGGTTGGATGCACTTGTTTATGGTACAGGTTGATTACAGGTTGTTTGGCACAGGTTGGTACATGGTTAATGCTCTTGTTTATGGTACAGATTGATATATTTTGAGGATTGTTGCCTCATCTCAGTTGGTGCTGAGAACGTAAGCCGAGTCTTTCATATAGAGATGGTTCTCTTGTAGAGTTGTACTCTATTTAGTTGTTGTTGAAAAACCCCCGTATTGAAGTCCATAATAAAAAGAAAAATTGTACATACATCTTGTGTTCCTTGTGTTCCTTGTGGAGAGTATTTGTTGATGATATATTGCTGATATATGTTGCTGATATGTATTTACATCTAACTGATTATGAATGAAAACAATGATTAACGAGTAAATGTTGAATGCTAACTAATGAGTTTTGTGTAAGAGGAAATTTTTGGGGAAAAAATCCCCACACTCATTCACCCCCCCCCCTCTAAGTGTGGTAGGTGTGTCCAACAAATCGATCACAGTACAAGCAACCTGTTCTTCCAACTTCAATCACCTCTCTCACCTAGAGAGAGTGTTGTACAAACTAGCCAACAAGCCACACGCAGTCCAGCACTGCTTGGCCACAACAACCAACGAGGAAAACAGACACAGGCTTTCCAACAGGCTCAATAATGATAGGATGGTCTCACAGTTATGGCTTGGGCACAGAGATTCTACACACAGGCTCGATCTGTTCAGACAGAGGATGTCTCAGATTTCCAGAAATCAACATAGGCTATCCCCGAAAACAACACAGACTTTTCCCATGGTTTTATAATTGCATGAGGTCTCTTGCATAGGTAAGATGGGTTCATGCTCAAGCAGTCGAGTAGAATGGAGGAGAACCCCCATCATGGATCATCTCATCCCTTTATTTGCATGGGCTTGGGTTGAAACTTGTCACTCATGAAGCTACATGCTTCTATCAACGTGCGTTCCTCCCACCATTTGGAAATCACATGTCATCCCAAAAGAACTTAGGATAAAAACATGTAATTCAGATGTCTTTTGGAATAACATTAAAATATTAATCCCAAGGACTTAAGCCCCATAGGATTAACACTTATCCTCTTTTCCCACCTTCCAGCCCCTAATCCCTTGCCCTCTCTATGGATTCTTAGTCCCCCATCACTCATTCATCGTGTCAGTTTGCACGCGGCAGTGCTTATATTTTATTAATGTACCTGCATACATACATGTATAAAATCAGGCTCTTGGCCTTCAACACTTAGGCTCTCTGGCCTAATAATCACATAATCCCACCAGCTTATATTAACTTGGCTCACCAGCCTATAAAAACATAATTACAATTCATTTTATAAACATGATTTACAACAGGGCTCACCCTTGGGGACATTACAATCCCCCTCCCCTTATTTTTGTACTATCCTCAGTGCAACTTTATACTACATCTACAAGCTTTTCAAAATTTTCAAAAAGATGTGGGTACTCTGCCCACATAATATCTTCATTCTCCCATGTCGCATCCTCCATTCCAGGCTCGATTTTGGAGCTGTTTTCTTTTCCTGTCCGATATGCGCATCGAATGCACTTGCAGGACACCTTCTGGTTCCACCTGAATCACATTCGAATCGATAACATGATTAGCATCAGGTATATATTTATTAAGTAGTGAAACATGAAACACATTATTTATAGTCATAGATGTAGGCAATGAAAGCATGTATGCAACTGGCCCAATCCTTTCCAGTATTTCAAAAGGCCCACAAAATCTTGCTGCCAACTTGGCGCAACTTCCCAGCTTCAGGGAACTTCTGTTAGTTTTTACTTTCAGGAAAACATGATCACCCACTTTGTATTCTCTATGGGTTCGGTTCTTATCAGCATAACTCTTATGTTTGTCTTGGGTAGTTTTCAAATTCTGTTTAATTATTATCATTTGGTCTTCCATCTCTTTGAGCAGCTCAGGCCCAACTACTTCTCTGTCAGCTGGATTATCCCATCTCACTGGAGTGTTGGGCTTTCTTCCATAAAGTGATTCAAATGGGCTCATCTTCAACGATGCGTGATACCCATTATTGTAGGAGAATTCTGCCAAATACAGGTAGTCTTCCCATCTTGATGGTTTATCCATCACATAAATTCTCAGCATGTCTTCTATTACTCTGTTCACCCTCTCTATCTATCCATTAGACTCAGGATGATATGTTGTACTAAAGTTTAGATTCATTCTGAATCCTTTGAACAATCCTTTCCATAAATTCGAGGTGAATTTTGGGTCCCTATCAGACACAATCGTCTTAGGAATTCCGTGCAAGCGTGCCACTTATTTTAAGAAGATATTAGCAACATCTGCTACCTTGTGAGTGGTTTTCAGTGGAATAAGATGGGTGGCTTTTGTAAGCTTGTCCACCACCACCATGATTGAATCATGTTGCTTGCTTGTTCTGGGTAATCCCGTAATAAAATCCATTGTCACCACTTCCCATTTCCACTCAGGAATGGGTAAAGGCTGCAACAACCCTGCTGGGTGCCTATGGTCAGCCTTAACTTTCTGGCACTCCATACATCTGGAAATGTATTCAGCGATTTATTTCTTCATACTCGGCCAAAAATAATGTCTTTTGACTGCTACTACAGTCTTCTGATAACTAGGATATCCGACATACGTCACGCTGTGCATTTCTTTTACAACTGCCAGCTTCAATTCTTGGACATTGGGTATGTGCACTTTTTTTTTATATAGAACTAAGCCATCAGCTTCCAAGGTGTAACTTTCCTTGGTCTGTCGTCTCTCACACTGTTGTAGCTTTGCTACCAAATCTCTGAACTAAAAATCAACATTTGCAGCTTCTAGAACTCTATTCCTGATATCGGTCTTGTACATGCTAATGGCTATAGCATGTAAGTCATGCACTTTTCTAATGAGTGCATCAGCCACCTTATTTTCCTTACCTTTGATATGCTTGATATCAAAGTCATATTCGCAAAGAAACTCCAGCCATTTGGTTTTCCTGGCATTTAAAGTCGGCTGATCAAATAAATACTTCAGACCATTGTGGTCTATTTTCAATACAAATCTTCTTCCCATGAGGTGATGTCTCCATTTCCTCAATGCGTGGACGATTGTTGCCAGCTCTAAATCATGAGTGGCACAATTCCTTTCATTCTCTTTCAGCTTTCGGGATTCATAACAGATTATAAATCCCTCTTGGATGAGAACTCCTCCCAACCCCTCCTTACATGCATCGGTGCACACCATGAAATCCATATTTGGATTTTCAATCCTTAGGATTGGAGCACTGGTTAACAGCTACTTCAATCGCTGGAAACTATTCTCACACTCTTTAGTCCACTGAAACGTCTTCTCCTTCCTTTGCAAGGAAGTAATAGGGTGAGCTAACTTTGAGAACCCTGCTATAAACCTTATGTAATAGCTTGCCAGACCCATAAAAGATCTAACTTCCGCCACATTCCTTGGCACTGACCATTCTCAAATGGCCTCAACCTTTTAAGGATCCACAACGATCCCTTCTTCTGAAATAATATGTCCCAAGTAATGGATCTGCCTTTGATAAAATGAGCATTTTCTCAACTTGGCATACAACTGGTGTTCTCTCAACACTTGCAACACCATTCTCAAGTGTTGTTCATGCTCTTCCTCTGAATTGGAATACACCAATATGTCATCCAGGAAGACTATGACAAACTTGTCTAAATAGTCCCTGAATACACCATTCATTAAGTACATGAAAACAACAGGTGCATTTGTCAGTCCAAACAACACTACTGTGAATTTATAATGACCATACCTTTTTCTAAAGGCAGTCTTGTTGACGTCCTCATCCTTTATTCTTACCTGGTGATATCCCTATCTGAGATCTATTTTCAAAAATGTTCTCTCACCCTTCAACTGATGAAAAATATCATCAATCCTTGGTAGAGGATACCTATTCTTGATAGTTACCTTATTCAACTGCTGAAAATCAATGCATAGCCTCAATGTCACATCTTTATTCTTCACGAATAGGACCGGGGCACCCCAATGTGACACACTTGGGTGAATGTACCCCTTCTTCGAAATCTCTTCAAGCTACAATTGCAACTCTTTTAGCTCTGGCATACTCATTCTATAAGGAGCTTTCAACACTGGAGTTGCTCCAGGCATCAAATTTAAAGAAAAAGAAATGTCTTTCTTTAGAGGTAGTCCAGGTACATCCTAAAATATGTCTTTGAACTCTATGAGTACCTCATGGTATCCAATCTTTGAGACCACATCTCTGGATGCTTCTTCCACATGAGCTGCAAATAATTGACAACCCTTCCTATAGCACTTCTTCAGCTGCATGGCTGAGATTTCTCTGACAGCCACAAATATGGGAATTCCTTGGATTGTTTCCTGATTTCCCTCCTCATCCAGGAATGTAAACCTCTTGTTATGAAAATCCAGGAGGGCATGGTGCTGGTCCAACCAGTCCATCCCAATTAAGAAATCATAAGAGCCTAAATGCAGAACATTCAAATCAACCTTCATGCTCAATCCATTCATGTCTATCGAACAAGATTTAACCAATTCAGTGACCTTCCTCTTGGTTCCTATAGCCAACTGTACTAACCAAGACCTTTCATGTTTTCTTCTTGATAAATGAAAACTTTCCACCACCCTNACATAACTATGGCTAGCCCCTGAATCAATTAAAATAATCAGTGGTCGGTTGTTAATCCTACCTTCCACTTCAATCATGTGCGATTGAAATTTTTCTTGCTTGTTATCCAGGGATGCATAGATCCTTGGCATTCTGCTGCCCATATCCTCCACTGTCTCAACTTGCTAAACATTGTGGATGGTTCTCACTTTATCTTTTCTATGGGGGAAGTCTTTGTACCTATGATAGCCTTTATAGCTCCAACACTCCATAGGTAACAGTTTGGGAATTTGCTCACTCACTTCAGCCTTCCAAGGCTCTCTAAAAGATGACTGTCCCTGAAGAATATTTTTGAAAAAGGGAGGCTTGTTTTCCTTCTGCCTCTATTCCTTCTTAAACCTCTTCTGGTCATCCCAAGCATTCCAAAAGGTATGCTTTTCTCTTTGTTGTTCATACAAGCATTTCTCCCTTCTTATTGTTTCTTCCATAGTCTTAGGATCATCATACTGAATATTATCATCGATGGAAGGTGGTAGTCCACTCAGCTACCTCTGAATTTTGATAGTCTCATCTTTGATGAATGGAACATACTTTAGCTGTTCCAAGAAACTTCGTTCATACTCATCAATGATCATACTACCTAGCTTGAGTTTGAAGAACTCCTTCATCTTTCTATCATAATATCTTTTGGTCAGGTATTTCTTCTCGAAATACCTCTTAAACTCCCTCCAAGTGATATCTTTCTCTCTGATGTGCCGCACTTGCACAAACTGATCCCACCACATGGATGCTTTTCCTTTTAGTTGGTACATCACAATTCTTCCTTTCGCATGAGCAGAGTAGTTTTGCAATTGGAAATATTTATTCATGCCAAGCAACCATGTCTTAGTATCTTCCTCCTTCTTATGCTCTCCATCAAATGTTGGAGGCTTGATCTTGTTCATCTCCCCTTTCAACTCATCCTTTCCAGATTTTTTGGTGTTTTCTGGTAGGGGACGGGATTGAACTATTATGTGTTTCCTTGCTAGAATTCTTTGGGGAGAGATGTTAATGTCTACTACCACTCCTCGATCTTCTTCTCCTCTCACGGGTTCTAACACTTCTTGATCTTCTTGTGTCGCTCTCTTTTTCCAATTTCTTTTCTATTCTTTCCAGGCTCTTCAACATTTTTAAGTTGAATTCACCCTGTCGATCCCTGATTTTCATGATCTTTCAGCTATCAGCTCGGCGAGCCTGGGCATCTTTCTGCAATTTTTCAATGAGTTTCATCATACGTCCTTCTTTATCTATCTCTTTTTTGTGCCCATTAGAGTTTGTTCCTTCGACTCCCAAGTTGACATCCTTTCCTTCTCTTTCATCCTCTGAAATGGAGGCACTCCGCACCTCTTCCATTTCCTTACTCAGTGTCTATTCTTGACTGTCCTGATGCTCATTGAACTCTACACACACAATGTGCAATCAATCCAAAGTTTTTCAGGCCTTTAAACCTTCAAGAAAACTTACAACATTCGTAAACCAATGCGAACAAGAAAAAAAATGTTTTGACTTCACAAATTTTCTGAGCTCTATTCGACTCTGCAAATTTCGAAACTTCAGAATCTTAGTCCACGAAGATCCAACAGTTAAACCTTCGTAGCCAAAGTCACCTTTTGCAACTCGCGATCTCATGAGTTCATGAGTGGAAGACCCTCAAANGCGATCTCATGAGTTCATGAGTGGAAGACCCTCGAATCATTTCCTTCAAACACCGATACCTGAGATGCGATACGGATATGGATCCCTCCTCGCTAGCGCCTGCTACACATGACCATAGGCTAGGGAAAAGTGTTATCACTTCTTCTCCAACTCGATACTTTGCGAGATGGAGTGTTGAGCCTCTGTGCTCCTCCTTTGTGAATTTTGAAATCGCGAATTACTTTATTCTCGGGGCCCATAGCATAGTTGTCGCCCTTCACCATAGTGGTGCATGGTATGTTCAGGAGGGTCCACGTCACCTTCGGTGATGTCATCAGGTCCCGCCACTCTCGCCTATCTTCTTGACTCACTGGCACGTGGTACACATTCATGTGCCCATGTCCATTCCAAGAAAAATCCAACGGTTTGACTCCTTCCTCAGATCTATGGTACAGATCTTTTTGGCGTTTCGGGGTTTCAGGCATTGGGAGTTCGTGCATCCCACATCTTGAACTTTCGTTTGCCAAAATACTAAATTACGGTTTACTCTTCCACCTGGTCTGACAGTCAAGTCCTCTCCTATGATCTACTGTGTAGATCATTTTGGGAATCCATGTTTTTCTAACTCGCGACTTGCAAACACAAGGGTCTTCCTTTTTGGTTTCCTGGGTGCCGAAATGTCGTTCGGCAGCCACGTGGTTCCCCTGATGGATGGTCCTGTCAAATTTTGGGATTTCACGTATCGCGATTTCCACATTCCTGTGCAACTCCAAAGGGTCTTTAAACCCTGTGAACATTCTCCAGATCTGATGGTCGCAAGGGTTTGCCTTCCCTTCCAAACAAATCCTAAGGCTCCAACACTTCTAGTGTGGAGTCCTCTCTCCCTGTGGCCATTTACCACACCGGCTGCGGTTTCACAACAACTCTATACCTCCTGAGATTGTAAGCATGTCAAGTAACTCCTTGACACATCTAGAGCATTCCAGGGTCCGAAATTGGTCCTCCAGACACAATTTCCCCTCACACCCTCAGTCCAAAGACCACTTGACTGGCCCATCTAGGTTCAATGTTGAAACCTTGGCTCTGATACCAAATTGTAGCAACCTTTCTGTTACCATACTTCACAAAAATATAACACTCACTCTCTGCTTATAAAACAACATGCATTTAAGCAATGAAACACATTTAGAGCTCAGATTAAGTCTAAAAATTACTCCTATCATAATTTTAAACATGGAATTAGCATTAATTCATATGCACAATAGAATACATGATAATTACAAATACACAGACATGCAAAAACATAAATTAAAACATCATCTGGTACTTATATTGGAAACAATAGTAGTTCCACCAACTAGGTGCAGGCCTTCCACAAACCTCCCATCCTTAGACCACACTTCTCATCAGCTCAGCAGTGGGTCACCCTCGAGCTAGGACTAAGCTCCATCCCAAGGTAAGGAATCCTAGGCTAGGCTGAGGTTACAGAGAAAACACACAGTCACAAGGAAGGAATTCTCTTCCAAGAACCACTCATACTCACTGCCCAAAGACTCTCCTTCCCCACATGCTTGTTCCACCCCAGGAGTATACACCTTCTCTATCACCTAGACAGTCCTTCGGTTGCTAACCTACCTTGCCTTGGGTTTCAGCAACAGACTGGATCGGAAGTCTCCGAGCTCTGTGGCAGCTACATGGTTCCTTCAAAGAGTTCTCTCCTTCCTCTGTGCACTCTCTCACCTAGAGAGAATCGCTCACAGGCCAAGAAACCTATTCTTCCAAATTCAATCACCTCTCTCACCTGGAGAGAGTGTTATACAAACTGGCCAATAAGCCACACGCAGTCCAGCACTGCGTGGCCACAACAACCAACGGGGAAAAAAGACATGAGCTTTCCAACAATCTCAACAATCACAGGATGGTCTCGTGGTTATGGCTTGGGGACAAAGACTCTACACACAGGCTCGATCTGTTCAAACAGAGGATGTCTCAGCTTTCCAGAAATCAACACAAGCTATCCCCAAAAACAACACAGACTTTTCCCACAGTTTCAGAGTTGCACAAGGTCTCTTGTAGAGGTCAGATGGATTCACGCTCAGGAAGTCGAGTAGAATGGAGGAGAACCCCCATCACATCTCATGTTAGCCCTTTATTTGCATGGGCTTGGGTTGACACTTGTCACCCATGAAGTTGCATGCTTCCATCAACGTGTGTTCCTCCCACCATTTGGAAATCACATGTCATCCCAAAAGAACTTAGGATAAAAACATATAATTCACATGTCTTTTGGAATAATATTAAAATATTATTCCAAAGGACTTAAGCCCCATAGGCTTAACACTTAGCCCCTTTTCCCACCTTCCAGCCCCTAATCCCTTGCCCTCTCTATGTATGCTTAGTCCCCCATCACTCATTCATCATGTCGATCGGCACATGGTGATGTTTATATTGTATTAATGTACCTACATACATACAGGTACAAAATCAGGCTCTTGGCCTTCAACACTTAGGCTCTCTGGCCTAATAATCACATAAGCCCACCAGCTTATATTAACTTGGCTCACCATCCTATAGAAACATAATTACAATTCATTTCATAAACATGATTTACAACAGGGCTCGCCCTTGGGGACATTACACCATGTTAGCATTCGAGTTAGCATATGTCAACTTAATTTCATAGAAATGATAAAAAAAATAATGAAAATAACCAGAAACTTTCATTGTTTTTCCAGGTTAGTAACTTGCAGGCCATTTTTGGAGGCCTAAACGACATTTTTGAGAAGACAAATTGCAAAATATTTATCCTTCCAGGAAACATAGCTTCTACATATAAGATAATAGAGCTTGGAGAGATATTTATAACTATGTAAACCATTCGTCAAACAAAGTTAGTATGAAGGAGTTACAACCCAGACAATGGAAGGTAAACTTTAAGACCCAGTTAACTTATGAGGGCCATAACTTCCTTCTCTGGAATCAGATAGAGTCACAGGAGTAGTCAATAGAAATATCTCGAGCCATAGAGGAAATCCATGGAGTCTAAACATAAATATAAACACATAAAATGCATAGGGGGACATAGAATATAAATGTAGCTTTCCAAGCTAAAAGGTAGATTGGCCTTAAACTTCAACAGGATGTATCTAGCAGCCTGTAGCTTAGGAAAAGATGAAACTTGGATAGAATGACCAGAATGTGATTATTAAGGAACCTAATTGAGTTTTTTTTAAATTTCCTAAAGAGTAAGTACAAGGATTCTTAATCACAGTTAAAAATTGTGCCTTGTTGAAGGAGTTTTTGGGTAATAAAATGACTTAAATTTGTGTTCATAATCCATAATTGAGAAAGAGAGCAGTCATTGGAAAGGCCTGAGATGGAATAATATAGCTAGGTACACATAACTGTGATTTGAGTATAATAATCTTCCAGTAAATCACAAAATATTTACGGTGACCATAAAATGGAAAAGTTATGCACATGTTACAAGAATTGTATATTGTAGTTGTATGCTCACTCTAACCATAATTTTTAGAACTGTTATATTATATAATAAATTTTTTGCAAGAAGAGATTGTAGTTTATGATAAAAGATAGAAAATTGTATTTAAAAAGGTGGTACATTCAGGTATGAGGCGCACAATAGGATCGGTTCTTCAAAATGTGGAATTATTTCTTGAGGAAGCTATTAGCTTAAGATATTTGTAATCAATGAGTAATATAGAATAATTTCAATGGAACAATGATTTGGTAAAATAATTCAAGATGAAAAATATGCAGACAAATTAGGGATGTTGAGTAAGAGAGAGATAATCTAAGTGGAGTAAGTAGTGAAAGATTATTCACTCAAAAGGGTGCCAAATATAGATAGAATAGTACATTATGGGAAAGACTTTTCTAAAAATACTTGTATGTAAAGATGCTATTATTCTGTTCAAGAAAGACATAGTGCGTTAGCACTAGAATTCACACTTAGACTATTGTAGGTGTAAGCCTAATACCCATCAAAATATAAAATTTAAATGTTTATAAAAAGTGACAAATGGATGGAAAACTTAGTTAAAAATGCCAATCATAGATAAATCCATATAATTTAAACCAACAAACAAGGCCTTGAAATAGCTTCAGATCAGGTTTTTTAAGAGATAAAATGATAGATGGAAGAATTGACAAGGAAAGCGTAATATGAATATCATTTACATCAGGTAACAATGACATACATATGAATAAATCTATCTGAAATAAGAACCTATTACAACCAAAGAGAGAATACTCTGATACACTTGCATACAATATCAGAATAGATCCTTTATTACAATAAAGAAACAATCATCCCGATGAATCATTCACACAGATTGTAATCAAAGTAAGACAAGAAAACATGATCAAGAAAAGAGAGACTCATTTCCACTATTCAAAGTATCTTGGATCTAGTCCATACAACAAGGATAAGCTCTATTACAAAACAAAATCAAAATAAGAGTTCTCAGTCATACCATTCGAACCCCCCTATGTCTTACAATGTTTTTTAAATAGCCTAAACTATCATTTCCTTCTTTAAAATTCTCCTTACAACTTCCTCATAGGATCCTTGTTCCTAAGGGAAGCGTGGAAACATGTGTACAATAGAAAGTAAACAAACTGCTATTTTCAAGGATGATGTTGGCAACATTTGCAACATTCTTTAATGGCTGATGATGTGTCCATAAGAGTGGATATTCTTTAGGTAGGTGGCCTCCTAGATCGTAACTAATCTTCATAGTGTTGATACAAATTCATCTTGACATATTTTAGCCTTCATTTCCTCCAAAATATCCAAAAATATGAATTCGTAGCAGAACGTTGCAAACTGTCCTGAAACAACCAATTCACAGTGCCAATGGTTCCAAGCACTGCGAACTTTCCTGTAGTGGCTTGTTTCACTTTTTACAATGTTTTATGACCTAAAAACTAATACCAGGTATCCAAATATGTTTCATAACTTCATAACCTTGATATATAACTAGGGAAAGACACCAAAACTGATAGTTATGTTTCAAAACTTATAGCCATCACCAAAAATGTTGTAGAGGAATATAACAGAAACTTTGACTAAAATTAATGCTGATTTTTTGGAATATCAATGTCTTTATATTTTAGCTCTGGATATTCTTCTGGTAGAAACCTTGGTCAACATCTCTAGGTTTCTCTTTGCCAACTCTTCTTTAAAAAGATACAATTATGCCTTCATTTTCCTGATTTGAGCTTGATGGTATCTTTTCTATCTATAGAGATTCTTAAGCTTCCTGTGATGGGGCATGGACCTTTTAGCTAGGAAGGTTGCCTTATGAATGGTCTCATGATACATTCCCATCAATTCCTTAAGATTCTTCCTGGAACCCAAGTCCTCCTTTTTCAACTTATCAGGTTCAACTCTGGCTTCCTTGAGTTGCCTCTTGAGCCTCTTGAAGGTGGGATTTATTTCATGCGGAGTAGTGGTATCAACAACTTCAATAGGATGCTTATGGGATTGATATTTTCATTTCTGCTGAGATGAGGCCTCTGTTGTATCATCCTTCAAAAGGAAGTGTTTATTGGTTGTTTCTCTAGTAAAAGGTCTCCTAGGTTTAACCTTGTCTGCAATAATGGGTGTGGAATTTTTATTTTTTTTTCCTTTCAAGCCTCTGTTTTTTCTTGACAGAACCTCCATAGGGATAGGGTCTTCCAGTGGTGAATTTTATCTATATGGAGGTTGTGAAGGACCTCTTGAGTCTAGTTCATTAGTGTCTCTACCAACTTTATCATTCATAGTCACCATTTTCTTCTTGCTATCCTCTTAATACATAGTCTTCTAGACAGGAATAGGACTTTGTCTCTTGGATTGTGGAGTGGGGGAAAATCTAAATGAAACTATGATGAAGTGAGTAAGGTTTCCCAATCAGTGTTTGTTTTCCTCAAATATTCCATTACTAACATCTTAATAAGGCGAGAGTGAAAGACATTGGTGTCTATTTTCTTTGACTTGGCTTGAACTTTGTCAGACATCTTACCAATGCATCTAAAAATATAAAATGGAAGGTTCATGGCTTATTTTCTTGTGAAGTGTAACAACATCTTGATGTTGTATTGGAACACCATGTTGAACCTCCCCTCACATGTGAAGTATCTCTAGATAACCCTCAACATATTATCAAAACATTCAAGCATGTGGCTTCTAGGTACTCCTTTGGGCAAGTTGTCCTCTTGATACTCTGGATTAAGGAATTCCCTTGAGAAGAGAAATAATTTAATGACACATCTTTGAACCATTTCTCTCCACTGTTGCAACATAGATGGAATTATATGAAACCTCAAACTCTAGCATGCCCACCTTGGCTTTAGTCCCATTAAAATTGAGTGAAAAAACTTTGGCCACCTCTGGATGCCCCGTTTGCCTTTTTTGATAGAAATTTATACAACCTACCCTCTAAAAAGATTTTTTGAACAAAGGTTCAGAGTTAAGGAGTTGCATATCATAAGTCTCTTTCCTCACAATATCCCCTCCCTTGTGAGTCTTCTTGTGTTGTTGACTATCCATAACTACTGCTGGAAGAATTCTTTTTGTAATTCGTTATGAAAACTTAGTGTGTGAAAATAAAGTGCATAGGAAATTAGGGTTTAAATGACAATACTTCTTTTCCTAAAACTCACCTTGTGCATAAATTTATGCACATCACTATATACACATTAAGGTATGATATGAATCAAACTTTAAACAAGAGCGATAATGGATCAGCCACTGAGATTTATAATAAAAGGAAGACAAGTGGGAATTCTTTGCTAAAACAAGGTTTTCATGAGCATAAATATTAGTTGGCAGCATTAATGATGTATGGAATTTAAGCCTGGATCTAGAGATGATCAACCATACATATCAGGTTTTATAGGGGTAAAATTCAATCATTTAAGACTAAAATTCAAACGGATGTAGAAGACGAGGGTTTCAACAGTTATGGAACATATGGTTCACAACGCCTGGTTCACAACACAAATTTTGCAGAGTGAGAACCACTAGTTTGCAGGTCTGAGTTCAAAATCAAAATTGCACACTTCAAGGATATTGTTAGAATATATATGACATAATCCATGAAAATTTGGTTAAATGAAGGCACTCGAAACAACGAAATCCCCTTTCACACATTCCTTAACTGCAATGATGACAAATGAATTCTTGAGGTACTTGTGAGTATGATGTGAAGTCTCCTAGTGAGTTGCAAGCAAATAAAACTGACTTTAACTCGACATCTAAATGGTTGGATAGTGACAAAGGAAAACAAATTGTATATCTTGGAGGCATGAAATGTCATGGTAATGATTTTAAGATCAAAATTCTGACTCATAAGGACTATTTACCTTTCCATGATGACTAATCTCATGAAATAAAGACTATAAACTAAGGCTAAACATAACTTTGGTTATTTAAATAAAAAAATTAAGTTATGAACACAACAAGAAGGCCCAAAACCTGAGACTCATAAAACCCTATGACTCAAAAAACAAAGCCAAAATGATTTTCTTACCCCTACAAATCTATGTGTTAACATAGTGTATGCATGGACATAAGATGTAACATCTCCAAGGATCAATCCTACAGTTTTGGGATAGCACTACCATGATTGTTATTAGAGTAGTGAAGTGGAAGCATGGTTGTATGGTAGAATTTCAAGGGTGAATTAATGAAGAACATGTATGCTAAAAGTGTCAGCAGATGTATAAATCAATACACTATGTGAAGATTGGTTCTATAGGCATCGAACCAAACTTTTGGAAAAGGAATTACATAAATCTCACATTATTATAGAATTGAATAAAGTTCAGGCTTAACTGAAAATAATGGAAAGGTACCACTAGGTGGATGAAAGATTATTTTGAGTCTCTTGCAACACTCAAAGAACAGTGACAAAAATTAAAAGGATTGTTGATGCTATGGATAATTTTAGGTGAAACTCAAAATAACTGAGTACATTTTCAAAGTAGAATGGGATGAAAAATTAAAAACACTCAATCATGGAAGTGATTTCTAAAGGGAATCAATAAGGGACCATGAAGAAGGAAATCTTTATATTCTTTCCTTGGAATTGAAAAGCGACGACATATGAAAAGAATCCATTCTAAGTGGAAAAGGGATAGGGGTGACATTCCAAGAGGTAGGAAGTATCACTGGAATCTACGATGGCAAGTAAAAACAATGTCAATTACTTCCAATTCATTATGTTCAGCTGGAGAAGAAGACATATGTGCATCATTATGGTATGTTGGAGATTGACTATGAAAGTGAAGTGTGAGGATATGTGGCTAAGAAAAGAGAAGGGAATGTGGAAGAAACTACATGTACTAAATTGTTTATTCAAGGAAAGGATGAAGCAATATAGTCTTGAAAGGTAAATGGATATTGAAGATCCAAATTCTATAAAAACCATGATTGGAAATATACTTCAGTCATGTATTTTTTGGGTTTGATGGATCCAGAAAATAGAGTGAGGATGCATATTAATATCAACATAGTATATGGATGGAAATATAAAAGTGGCCAAGAGTGGTGGGGATGGAAAAGTGCTAAGGAAAGAAATAATCATGTGCAGTGATTACAGTGAGAGAACAAAAGGGATGCAGGAATTTAGGGAAATTGAGGATAGCCAGGAACAAGGAAGAAAATTTAAATGATGGAAGAAGTTATCGCAATTGTTGTAGAAAAAAATATTATATGTTTGGCTCGAAAACCATACTTAGAATAGAACCGGATTACATATGCATTTATAAGAATGTTAAGGATACATTCTTAGTGAATATAGATATGCATTAGTGATTGTAGATTGTTCTTGTAAAAACCCCTCTATTAGGACATAAAGTACGTGAGAATGGTAGTGGATACATATATATTATTTTAAACATGAAAGAACAAATGTTACTCGACATTAACATACTTCAATATTACAAAATCATTTCTCATTTACATCCTACATTGAAATTTTCATTATACAACATCATTGATACTAACAGAATAAATCATAACACAAGGCAATCCAGGATATCTAGCCATCGAACCTACCTGAAATGTTAGGACTTCCAAGACACATAATCAACCCTCAAGTCAAGGATTCATCCGATGGATTTTGACCATTAAATATCTCAATAATGGAGATTTTTTTGAGGAAGAAGGAAGCATGTAATTCATGTACCCAAACTCAAATCTAGACTCGGGATTAAATAACAGTAAAGTACTTAATCATAACACAAATTTAATCAGTCAATTCCTCAAATACTAGACAAGGTTTCCTTCCCTTAAATGTTACAATAACAATAATTAACCATCATCTAGAAAATATTCCATCTCTTTATGAAATCTATCATATAATTATTACTCACTATTAAACAAAAATCTCTTCCTTCAAGGAAATACAAGCATCAATCATTATTCAATATTGTAACAATACTCCATTGTACAAACCAAGTAAGTAGATGCTATGAGTTAGAGAAAGGAAGAGAAGAAAAAAACTCTGAACCACTGAGAGGGAATGATAAGTTTACTCTGCACTTTATGAGCTAAAAATACATTGTGATGAATTATTTTTGCACCTGTGTGATTGTATGTTCTGAGAATGAGTTAAGATTTTGTTTTAATATCCAAAGATTCTCTTCTGAGTGTAACAGTGTAAGTATTCCCAATTCCAACCCAGAAGTGCGTAGATGGGCCCTCTGGAATCCCAAGCTCAAGAGAAACAATGCATGGTGTGCACAGAGACCACTCAAGGTGAGTGAAGGCCTTAAACTTCTAATGAACAAAGCTCAGGAGAGATAGTAAAAAACTTACACAGATAAGGCGCAAGAGGCACATAGGTGACTTTTCCAAGTCCCAAGCTCAAGAGGGAGATGCACCATGTATGTTAGAGTTCACTTCAATAAGTGACAAAACTTGGGATAAAATGCGTGTGAAGGGTTTCCAGTGGGGACTCAAGGAGGGTAAAATCCCTTGATTAAGAACTCGTGGATGAGATCTTCTTGTGAGGAGTTGAAATCACCACAATCGTTAGATTAGATAGGAGGAGTGCACTCGTTAATCCATGAGTCCTTCAGACTTCGTCACTTTTGAATATTTGAGTTGTTTTTATTAAGTGACCCTTAAGCCCAAAGTCTCAGAGTGTATCTACACCATAGATCAGAGAGAAAACGTGAGACGTTGGATCCTCAAGGGGTTCGATGATTCAAAAAGTTGAGTCATAAATGTCTAAGGGATAAGATACTCTAAATCTCCAAAGTCCTAGAGTAAAGGATGACCATGGATTTAGATATCAAACAAGGGTCATCAAATCTCTGAGCCTTCTTCCTTCATAAGTTCAATAG
>JASDQU010225308.1:0-17551 GCA_032191745.1 Picea mariana | reverse complement strand
GCATTTCCCACCAATCCATATTGATCATGACGTCATAATATCTTAATATTGTGACATAAAGGTCAGTCTTCGTTACACTATTCCCTGGGTTAAGGTTATAGTCTATAACCCTTCCTCCATCCTATTGCTTGGCTTCTGAAGCCATTTATACATTGCCTACTTGTCATGTTCGATTGTCCTTACACAAATCCCTTCAATGTGGTCTAGAATAAAGCTCCCTGAGCACCAGGATCTAAAAAATACTAAAGGTCTAGTCAGTGGCGGTACCCGACGTCTTGAGCACAGTAGGTTGGTGCTCGGCCTGGTGGTTGTTCACCGTGACATGAATCCTATGGGCCTTGCCCATCTCCTCAATGGTAGTGTGTCTTGTTGCCCCAACCGCTCTAGACTTTTCAACCAAACAATCTTTCTAGTAAGGTGGCATCCCCACAAGTCCAGCCCCCATCTTCGGTCCTAGACTCCTAGTCCCCAAAGTGGAATTTGTTGGCCTACTAGCCTAAGATCCTGGTTTGTTTTGCTAACAAGCCTAATTGTGGATGTTGGAGGAAGTCTCGGTAGGGGTCTTCTACTGAGGATCCTGTCATCATGGTGTCGTGAAAAAGGGTTCTATAGACATATATTGATACCAAGGTGTCATGTCTTGTCGACGTCTGATGTTGTTGTGCACCGGTTGTCATTAGTCTAGATAGTCTTGTAGGATTCATGCCCTGACTCTCACAGTCAAATTTTTCTCAGCTATGAGGCCTACTGGACTGCGTCGTGCAACTTCTAAGGCGTTTATATCCTCACCTTCACACGAAATATAGAGTTAAGGCCGATCACGAACCTGCTAATCTCCATCATTTTTGGGTTCCGATGCGGGGTGTACCGCAGTATTACTAAATTTAGGTCTTAAAACTTGACACCATATGACCACCCTATCGTAAGGCATTGACCTCATTAATATGGTGCTCAATGAATTCCTCTGTCAAAACTTCTACCAGAATCGTTCCTTGAATTTCTCCCATAACATGACTTCGATGGCCATGTTTAACTAAGGTAGGAGCATCTTCCACCATAGAAGAGCGCTCTCCTTGAGTTGAAGAGTCAAGACCATCATGCATACCTTTATGATGGAGGTCGAAATCACGAAGTGCGAAGGTCATCGCCTTGCTCTCTAGCCATGCCTCGACGGCTGAGCCGTCTGTGGAACTCGTGAACTCGGGAACTTAATATTCTATCGTTCCTGTGAACGCTACCAGTACTGGCTAGGGTGCATTGTGGACCTCAGGGGTACAGGAGCCCTGGCCTTACCTTAGTACAAACGGTTAGTCAAGGCCTCTGACATTTCCCTGGAAGGACCTTGTCAATCCATCAACATCCCTTACAACAATCTGCTCCTGTTCCAATACTTGTTCTTCTCCTTGGGGGTTAGATCCCTCGGGCGTGGACGCAACTGGAGGCATTACGCCTCTACCCCTAGCACCACATTGTCTACCTCCACGACATCCCCTAACCATGATTACCGCATGGATAGGTTAAAGTTTTAATTAGCACTAGGTGGTTAATTCAAGTGTATAATTCAGTGGAAGGCATGGCTATCCATAGTCACAAGGTTGAACCCACTCTGATACCATATGTAATGACCCCACCGTTATGATAACAAAGCGTTAAAAAAACAGGTAATTATTTTTTTATTTGTGTTAGGAACTACACACCGCAATTAATGGCAACATTATTGACACAACATCCAAGGGTCATCAAGGCACCATAACATTCTAATAAACCACAAATATAACAAGAATTTCATGATGTAGGAGAACCTACATACTAAATCAATCTAGCAATGACATAAGTCAAGGTGCAAATAAGTACCCTCTTAACTTTCGGGTTCATGATTAAATCAATCCTCAAATCACAATAAGCAACATCATTTTCAAGGTAAGCACATAATCCATTTTCCAGATTAACAGATTCACTTTTTGATCAATGCACGCAACGATCCAATCATAAGGAAATCATACAACAACATTGTGACAAGCGCATTAGTAAACTAAGGCGTAACAATTACGCATCAACTTATTCCATGGAGAAAACAATCCTAACACCTATTCATCAACATAATTCAAGGCACAAGATAAATAATTTCTAAACCATATACATTTCATTAGTATTCATTGCGCACAAGTCTAAGATCTAAACCGTCATATATTACATCAATCCAAAGGTGCAAGTGAAATTAATTACTAAATCAATCATACAATATCATAAGCTAAAGCGCAATGTAATCAACTTCAATTGTTTCAAGTCACAAAAACAACATCCACTAAACTTCAAGCTACGCGGTTAATCCATTGACCTAAAAAATCACTATCATAATCGTTGTGTTTGAGTAGTTTATCAAAATTCATGGCGCGTCAAGATCTATATACTCAATCAATCGACATTAATTTAATGGACACAATAGTAAGTTAACAACATAGTCATGATGCAAGAATATCAACATTAAATTCAAGTGGAAATAGAAATTAAAACTTCATCCTTCAATGACGACAAGGGTTGAGATGCAAGTGTATTCCCTTTATTTTTAATATGTGCATGCAATCTAACTACTAGGTAAGTCGAAATTGGCATAACTCGATGCATGCATTTATTATTAATCTCTTAATTAAACATATATCATCATCATTCAAGCACACAAAAACCCAATCGCTTAGGAAACTATCCACCGACATAATTAATTGATGAAGTAGAATCTATGAAGTTCAATGTGTGATTAATCACTTACTAAACCAATGATACATCACGATAATAATTGCACTTGAGTAATCATCCACTCTAATTCTCAGGGCGCATGGTAATCGTCAATCTACATACAAGGTGCAAAATAACTACCAACTCCATTAGCACCATTCATCAATTAGTAGCGCAAGAGAAGTCTCGGTTTAACTCATAGCGCATAAAAAATCATTGGTTTAATTTCAAGGTGCAAGGGAGACTATCTACTCAAAATCAACAACAACTCCATTTAGGGGAGTAACAAGGTATTCCACTAACTTTATCATCAGCAAGAAACAAGCGTGTAAGGTAGCGAAGGGATAAATTTTGGGAAAAAGGGGTAAAATCGGCAAAGGTCCATAAATATAAGGTCAACCAACTCCAACATTTAGAATTAGATACTAAACATCGTTATTAGAAGGGAAACAAAGGAGTTACATATAATTTATATTCATTTAACCTAACACTTTACCTCGGCATAACATTCGACATTGGGTTTTGAGAACCGAATCATAAAACTTCTTACAACACTAACAATTGCCCCTAACAAAAATACCTTGGTAAAATAAGATACATTACAATCCAATGAACCAATAAGGCATCAACAACTTCAGGAGTAAATTAAGGTAAAGGGATTTTTACATTTCCAGGGTGAGTTCGACGAGAAGGAAAAACAACAACCATTCAAGGAGATCGCACTAAAACTGGGAGAGTAATTTCACCACAGGGTTCTTGCTGGTGGAGGCGCAAAACTTAGGAAGAAAAGAGATCTGGAGATGGATTCGCTACAACACACCATGCCAGAGGAGACACACCCAAAAATGAAAAATGTCTAGCGGGGTATTGCTATAGAACGAGATTTGAGCGCGAAATCTGGAATTTAGCACAGAACTCCGTGTCCGTGAAGTCCGTGAAGTAACGCCTGAGGATTTGGAAGAATTTCCCCTCTGGGGTCTAACAAAAGGAGGTCTGAATGGTCCCAACACGACCATGACTGTCTGGTTTCCGTTCATAGTGAAGGATCCCCTTTCAACAGTTCACCACACATCTGATGTCTTCCAATGAGATAAATCGAAGGAACTTATGGTGGCTTGACCAAAAAATCCATGAACCGCACCCTTACCAGAGGTTGTTGTAAAGGCATCATACCCCCAATGGAGGTTCCAATCCCCGCAGGTTTATAGGATTAGCAGGAAAGTACACAACATAGATGCGTCTTTTGCATGCATCAAGTGCCAATCACTCTGATTGGGGAAAAAGATATGGGGTGATGCTCTTGCATGTCAATTAGTTTGGGGCTGCATGCAAGGCGACGTGCATGCAAAAAAAAATTGTTGTATCAATGTCGAACACCTAAATATAAAATTCCCTAAATTTTCAATTTAGTAATTTGCTTGAATACCAGAGTTCGTTGTAGTGTCACCCGTAAAACCGAATTAGCCAGAATAGTTGCAAGATGAATCTGATACCCTGGTTGTTCATGTGTGTCAAGTGTATGCACTGGTTTTGAAATGAAGCCATTTCCATAATATGCTAAACATGATATAATATTAGGTTATGAAGGCAGTCTGACTGTTACTAAATTATACTCCGAAGCCATAACGTTTGAAAATGGGATCCTGCAGTTCGGCTAGGGAGGGAAACGAATTTGGGTAGAATAGGATTGTAAACAAAAACCATCAATATTTCACTGACTAGTCCCACAAAAATTATCTCAATGGAGGTTACTTCAACCATGTGGGGTGGAAAATAAACATGACAACAAGCAAGTTTGACACACGAAGGTAACCTAATTCCTTGCGAGAATTAATATATATATCCTAGATGAATCCGGAAGAATATCATTGCCATCATATTAGCTACTACTCAAACACTATCTAGAACATTGTGGTAAGACATAGATGACACCAATTTAAATGAAGCTCTCCTCTGCATCGGTTAACCTTTTGTTCAACTTCAACAAAGGATAAAAATATAATGTAATGAACACAACATTTAATGGAATGCATATAACATATCCAGAAAAGAAAACACAATGAATAATTAATCTTACGGATGGTGAAGGACTTAGTACAACCCAACATCTCCTTGTAGAATTTTTTTTATCAATGAGCATCGAATAAAAAATTATAAAACCATTTACCCAATAAGCCATAAATTAATAATGAAACTAGTTCAACACATAGTAAAACTCAATAGAATATCGTAACCTGCGAAGAATCTCTTGATGGTGATCCTCGTCAACTAGTGTTTCCTCCTCGCTCCTACTTGCTAATCGTTGAGACCTCTCCGGTACCTCCCAACCAACACTAGGGGTACTCTTCTTCCCCCTCAGCCCCCCGAGCCGCAAAGGGGCCACACACATAGATCAAAGAAAATCTAGTTCCCAACTCGCCTTGCAAGGTCAATCTACCACTCTCTCTTCGAGCTAGGTATCCCATCTCCCACAAGAAAAACCAATCAAGAAAAATTTCGGCAACATAACCTTACGCCTACCAGTCGTCATCCATTCCTCTTCTCCGCCATTCTTTTTATAGATTTCCTCTTAGTGACTAGTTACCCAAATGCACATTAAAATCTATTTATTAAATTTTTATTAAGAAAATTATCCCCTGTACACTTGTCACTCGATCCCCTAGTTGCACCAGAAATTCATTTAATTAATGAATTTAATTTGCCAATTTCCCTCACCCACCTATAAGCGTTCCTAAAAATGCTTCTCGATGTCCCTTTATTCCATCACATTCCCTTAATGACTGATGTCTTTCTTAAATCTTAGCTGAGTTCATTTTAGGAAAGTTCTCTATATTCTAGATTCCTTCTATGTTCCACATCCCCTTTGCAATTAATTTCCCCTTTTTGTCTAAGTTCGAAATTAGCAAGTTTTGCACAAAAACAACAATTAATCTTGTAAATAAGTTAATCCTCCATTAATTTTTAAATTTAATTTTTACCCCCCATTTTTTATCATCCCCACTTTATTAAATGCTTAATTAAATTTTTGTTTTCATGTCTTACTTAGAACTAGGCTTTATATTCCACTAGGCTTAGTAAAAATGCTTTTAAGGGAAATTTTAGAATTTTTAAACTTTACTCATGCAACAATTATCTTAAGGTTGACCAGGTCAAAATCAGATATTATTTTCTAGGTACCTAGGTTCATTGACTCACCAGTGTTAAAAATCGTGACGTGCCCTTCAAGACGCACTGCGTGCTCCAAGGGTGCCACTTGCCTTCATTCAAGTTTCATTCATGTGACGTGCCCTTCAAGACACACTACATGGTCCAAGGTTGCCACTCGCCTTGTGACTGATTTTGGTAGACGTCTAGTCCTTGGAGTCAAAACTTCGTCAAGCGACCTTGTGGGAGACTAAGGGCCTCTAAGGAATAATGACCCTGCCTTATTGAGCACCCCTTAGAATCTCCGTGAGCAACTGTCTCAGTCTTCTCTCATGACATCGTGGATCTCTCAAACTAAGTAATCATTAACCTACATTTTGAGCCACAACAGGAGTGCTAGTAGGCTGTGGCAGGGCTACTGCCACACCTCTCCCTCAATATCTCTGGTTTTCGTGCATGACCCCTTTACTCCAAATGTGAGTCTGATTAGCAAGCTATCGTCAGTCTACATCCATCAATGAACATGTCAGTGATCCATAATCATCATCATAATATATCAGTCATATGTCACATATGCAATAATGGAAATACGCAAACCATAAACAGTGCACTCCACAACTCGATCCAGAGTCCAAGGAGGTCCATCGATGCCATTAACATCCTCAATCGATCAAGAGTCCTGCACACTCAGGAGAAACCAATCAATAGCACCTGTCTATACACAATAATATAACATGACATCATAATCCACAACATCATCATCATAATCCATAAGCGAAGTAATCAATCATATAATGAACCAGATCACTTGCACACAAGTGCTCTCAAAAAATAAATCACATCAAATACACACAAAAGCGAGATGTTATAATCAACTTACTACCTAAAATTATAAAACATCATCAATAAAATAAATATTATAGAAAGTAAAACTATAAAATCTCTTCTTGAATCCAACTACCTAAGGAGTCCCTTCACAATGCCCCCAAACCCATCTAAACAGTGCCTTTGAAAACGCCCCACTCCGAAAATAAGCACACCTTCTTGTATAAGTTACACTAAGTCTAGTTTTTATCCATAAAGTTCTATGGATGAAGACAAAAGGAGGCGTATTCTTTAAGATGGGACCCGTGACTTTGTTTAACGTACATTGGTACTCGAAGATCTTAATGGTATTATCTCATTTAATTTAATTTGATATAAAATATTCAAACTTGGGTAATGAAATTTTTTGATGATAAATAATAAAGAGTGTTCTTCTCACGGACGATGATGGATAAAAAAAATACAATTTTTTTCAAAGTTAATTAGTCAATTTAAATTTAAGATTATAAAAGAGATTGATAATGAGTATTTTTAAATAAAAATTCAGTAGTAATATATTATAGAGATTGATAACAAATATTTTTTTAATAAAAATTTAGTAGTAATATATTACATGGGTGATGGGTGATGATGGATAAAAAATAATATTATTTTTTTTAAAGTTAATTAGTCAATTTAAACTTAAATTTATAAAAGAGATTGATAAGCATTATAAAGTTATTTTTTATTTAAGATTATAAAAGAGATTGATAATGAATATTGTGTTAATAAATATTTTTTTAATAAAAATCCTGTAGTAATATATTACATGGGCTATGCTGGATAAAAATAACACTATTTTTTTAAAGTTAATTAGTCAATTTAAACTTAAATTTATAAAAGAGATTGATAACCAATATAAAGTTAATTAGTCATTTTTTATTTAAGATTATAAAAGAGATTGATAACGAGTAAGTAGTAATATATGACATAAATGATGATGGATAAAAAATAATATTATTTTTTTTAAAATCAATTAGTCAATTTAAAATTAAAATTCTAAAAAAGATTGATAACTACTATAAAATTAATTAGTCAATTTAAATTTAAGATTTTAAAAGAGATTGATAACAAGTAAGTAGTAATATATGACATAAATGATGATGGATAAAAAATAATATTATTTTTTTTTAAATCAATTAATCAATTTAAAATTAAAATTATAAAAAAGATTGATAACTACTATAAAATTAATTAGTCAATTTAAATTTAAGATTTTAAAAGAGATTGATAACGATTATTTTTTTTTTTGATAAAAATCAGTAATAATATATTACATGGCGATAATTATAAAAAATAATACTATTTTATAAAAAAGTTAATTAATCAATTTAAATTTAATTGATAATTAGTATTTTCTTAAATCTAAATGATTTAGTTTTTTTTTTCCATTAACATATCTAAAGTTTATTTAATGATTTTCCATTGATATGAATATGGATTTCAATGAAAAATTAATAAATGTATAATTTTTATAATAAATTTTTTATTTCAAAATATAATAATTGTAAATAGATAATAATATTATTATGAAAATTAATTTAGTTGATTAATTTAAGGAGTTAAATGTCTTAAGTTTATATAATAAGTTTTAAAGTTGATATCTTGATAATATTAATAGTGGATTAAACATAATTGTTGATAAATTTACCTTAAATATTATCCACAAAATATCAAGTATTATCTCAAATTTCTAACTAAATATAAATCTTTTTCTTCATATAATAATAATTATGTACTCATAAATATATAGAGACTAATTAGTTGAAAATATGAATTCAGTTTACATAAAATATGTAAATAATTTTGAATAAAGTTGTCCGAAATTAAAATTACCTATTTCACTTTATTAGTTTAGGTTTCTCATCTCCAAAGTTGTAACACATGTGATTAATTAAATTAAATTTAATAAATAATTTTTTAAAATTTATTTAAAATTATAATTATTTAATTGATATCTATTTTAAATTTATTTTAAAATGATAAATAATGAATAAAAAAGAAAATATAAAAGAAATAATTTTTCATAAAACAAAAATAATATATAATTATAGAAAATATTCTAGTTATATATTCACTTAAATATTTCATTATTCTACTTTTAAAAATTTATTTTAGTTATATATTTACTAATTTTTCTCATATATGAATTTGAAAAGTAAAACAATTAAACTATTTATAATTATTTTACTACTCAAAATAAAATAAAAAATCAATGAAATAAAATAAGTCATATACAAACATAAAACAAAGATAAAAAAATGGTTAAAGTTTATTTATTATAGGATAATATAAAACAAAATACAAAAATTGCTAAAAATTATTTATCAGAGGATATTTTTGTCATTCATTTAAACATTTTTGAAGATACAAAAATTCTCAAAATTATTTATCATAATATATTTTTGTCATTCATTTAAACATTTTTTAATATATAGTATTCCTTTATAACTTTTTGTTATTCATTTAAACATTTTTGAAAATATAAAAAATATTGAAAATATAAAAAATATCAAAATTATTTATCATAGTATATTTTTATCATTCATTTAAACATTTTTTATATATGTTCTCATTTTTTTATAAATTTTTAATATATATATTATATATATATCGAATTTTTACTTTATATACACACTGAGGTTATAAAAAGACGACCATGAATATATATAGAAAAATGAATTACAAGATATATTTAAAAAAAAAATGTTTTCACGTTGTTAGATCAAACAACATTAATAAGAGATTCATCCTTACCACTCTTCGTTTGCCAAACTATTTTCGTTCAAACCACATTTGAAATATTCACATCCTTATCACTAGTTTTAATTTGTTTCTAATACTTTAAAATTGCCCATAAAAAAAGTAAGAAGTTTATACTTAATCATTAGCTTAGCTTTTATATGTTCTTAATACTGTAAAATTGGTTTTAGAAAAGTAAGAAAACTATATTTAATGGGTATGTTATAGCTTTACATTGTCAATTATGGAAACATTCTTACTTCTCCTTTAAAATCTAGTCAATTATGTAATGGGTATGTCATAGCTTTACATTGTCAATTATGGAAACATTGTTACCTCTCCTTTAAAATTTAGTCAGTTATGTAATGGGTATGTCATAGCTTTACATTGTTAATTATGGAAACATTCTTACATCTCCTTTAAAATTTACTCAGTTATGTACCTTCATCATCGTTCCTTGTAGTGAGACTATTCGGAGTGAACAAAAGGGGTTATAGATTTGGCAAAAGGCTCATCATTCAAAGTACATTTTATACCTTTAATGTTTCAAAGTTTGTTGCATGTGTATCGTGTCCAATTCCACCTTCTGGATATGTTATTAGTGTGGTCTATAGTGAAAGACTATCATATATGATCATATTGTAGGACTAAGAAAATAACCCTTTTTAGCTCCACTAAAGGCTTCCAAACATTATGAAGTTTGAAGAGTTGGGTAGAGTTCTTAGACTTGAGTCTTTATAGTTTATTTAATCAAACGTCTAACCAAGGCTTGTAACATAAACACCTAAAATCATTAGTTAAATTAAATTCCTTGAAGGCATTGGCCTTATTCCAATTCAAGTCCTTCCACTAGTTAGCATGAGACTAAAGTCTTGACGTCAATATGATGGAGTTCAAAATAAGTTATTTTACTTACACTAAACTAGTCTTTAATGGTTAATGAGTCTTAAGTGCTCCTATGGCTCTTGCGAAAGGATTAGTCTCTAAAATAAGAATTAAGGAGTTCTTGAATACTATTAATTCCTCTTCTAAATAATCCCTAGGCCAGAAACCAAGGTGAATTGGCTAGAGTATTACATTCGTGTAGGAGCATAGGTGACCACTAAATTAAGTGTTCATTTAAATACATACCAAATAAAAGACTATAGCCTTTCCAATTTAATAAAAGGTTTAATGGCCTTCCAAGCCTTCCAAATACTATGATCAACAAAGGTCCATTTAACTTTAACCAAGTGTAGGGTTACGGCATGATGCAGGAGAATCCTTGGGCTCCAACAATCCACATCACCCAAAAATATTTCTATTCTGCAAATTAAGCAATAAGTCGAATAAGGACTGTGTTAGTGGTCCCTTTTATTTAGTCAGTTTGTTATGAATTTGAACTGTTGTTACTCATGCAACTACTCTTGTGTATGCTAAAAATTACTTTGAAACTCATGCCGAAACGCGTGTTGAAACACATGCTGAAACACATGTTGAAACTCCTATAGAATATGGATTTCATTAAAAAGAAAGAATTTCCTCCTATAATAACATTATTACAACACTTGTTGACTTTCCACATTGGCATTAACACGTGTTGAATCACAACCACAATTAGTTCAATATTTGGCATCCAAAAGGAAGACTTTTAACGCAAAGAGGGAGGTGAACTGCCCAAATGGTATTGGTAAATGTCCATTCTTGGCAATGGAAGAAGAATCGATCCATGTAACACCCCCATCGTTACGACTACATGCGACGCAACACAAAAGCAATAATTTTTTTTTTTTTAAGAAGGAAGGCAACAATGACAACAATTAGACAACACAACTTGACGACGAACACAATGCACACAGATCGAGAAACAAATAACAACGACTCATCATACTAGCACATCAAGAAACTGGATGAAACATGCGATAATCAATAGACAAATAAAAACGACTAAGCTATGGGAAAACATCAAGATCAACCAGACGCAACCAGCATCAATGACACATGTAACTTGAACCTTCACAGTGAGCGAGGAACAAGCAAAAAAAGAGTTACGACACAAGAACCAACATAAATTACAATGAACATAACGCCCACATCAGGAAGCACATGAATCTGGCCAGGTTATCCTTCGCTTCTATCAATCGGGGCGCGCAATGATCCCCTCATCATGAATCATTTTGTCGCAAGCGATAGGCGTGACAATAACCAATGCGCAACATAACCTATCTAGACCAATAACCCAAGAAAAAACCAATGTGCTAGGAGACCGAAATAACTATCAAAATACAAGAAGACTAACCTAAGCACCCAACCGACAAGTCAACAAGACACAAGGAAAATCTGACTACTATAACAATCATACATCACATTAACTTCCTAAAGAAATCCTACATCAACATGGTTAATGGCGCCAAGAAATCTAACCTTTAACCAATCATACCTCACACTAAATTCCTGACCACATGCGTCATACATTCCTTAAACTGATCTTTCTTTACCATTTATGGAATAACTACTTGTTGTTTTTTTTGGCAATAAAAAGTGAACTGCTATATGCACTTAACATAATAAATATATGTTGTCAACAATATGCGCTGCCTATTAAATTTGAACTACTTAATATAATATAACAAAATATAAGTGAACTATGTTGTCTATTAACATAATATAAGTGAACTAATATATCTAACAATGATAGCGTTGTCCCATAATAATATTTCAGTCCATTAATATTCATTGTGGTAAATACATTTCATATGGAAATTAAAAACTCTATTAAATTAATCCATGCCAGCAATATCGTTGAGTAATAATTCATTTCAAATGGAAATTAAAAACTTATTAAATTAATCTATGCTAGCAATATCGCTGGGTAATAACAATATGGATGAAATTTACTGTAAGTAACATCGTTGTGTGAATAACATTTATGATGTGAATAAATTTCACTGTGTAGATAACATTTACGGTGTAAATAACAATATGGATAAAATTTACTGTGAGTAACATCGTTGTGTCAATCATTATTACAAAAAGGAAAATCATTGCCACTAAAATCACTATAAATATATATCTGTAACACATTAAATATAAAAACGTTGTCAATAAATATTAAATTCACTATCCATGGTGTGGCAATCCATAATATTAAATCGATGTCATATAATAATGCAGATATATAATCGTTGATATATGATAACACAGATATATAATCGTTGTCATAAAAAAAATGCAGATACATAATCTAGATATGATAACGTAGATATATAATCATTGTCATAAAAAAAATGCAAATATATAATCCAGATATGATAACGCAGATATATAATCGTTGATATATGATAATGTAGGTATATTAAATCGATGTACAAAAAAAATGCAGATATATAAATTCGCTAGAAATCAATGTGTAACTCGTTGTTATTCAATGTATACTTTCGTTGTATATATATCTCTGTGTATATTAAATTCACAGTATGTATATCTCCGTGTATGTTAAATTCACAATATATATATTTTTGTGTATATTAAATTTGCAGTATATATATCTAAATCGTAGAGTAAATAAATGAAGTTTTTGTGTAATACAATAAATATAAAATCGTTGTGTTATATCACCAAGAAAAATCGCCCAGGGTTTCCATGCTAATACCCAGAAAAACAAGGGAATTAAATCACCGAGTGTGGGAGGTAAGACATTAGGCGTAGGACAGCAAACGCTGAGCACAAACATACAATGAAGAGAAATTCATTCAATATGCCAAGATTAATCATTCTAAAACACAGGAAGAGATTTATCAATCAAGAACACATGGATTTCCATTCAACTCAGAGGTTTATCATTCACAATGCAAAGTTTTATCAATAAAAACACAGGCAGATATTTATCAATCAAACGTAGGGATTGTCATTCAAACTCAGAGGTTTATCATTCACAATGCATAGTTTTATCAATAAAAACATAGAGATACTCAATCACAAGAAGGCGCAAAGACCAATCATTCAACAATGAATCAATTGAAAACGCAAGGATACTCATTCACAAGAAGGCGCAAGGATTAGGGATTAATCATAAGAGAAAAACATAGAGATAAGTAAGGGATAGTTGACTAGGCAAAAATTATCCTTCACTTATTATCCATGCATAGGAAAGCGAGGCATTTGAATCTATAGGTCTTTAAACACTGGAGTGACAATCGTCGATTTGGCTCCTCTGCTCAGGCACAAACTAATAACTTAAGGAATAGGGACAGAAGATACAAACAAATTTCTTCTTCGTATTAAACAATAAAACAAACGCAGAGAAGTCATTGCGATCAGAGGTTGGGTTCGCCATGGGAAATCAATACAAAATACAATGAGCATAAGGCTGGGATGACCTTAAGTTATTTTCTCATAAATTGTTGGGTTCATCAAGACAATTGCTGAAGATAAAAATGAAATCTTTGAACAATGTTACGCTGAATAAAACATAATCTTTAACACAGTACAATTACATCACTGAAGGCACAAAAAAAATAAATAAACTACCATTCAATACAAATATACACATGCGTACCGTAGCCAAATGCGAAGCTCTGAGTTGTTGTCCCGTGCATGCTCCATCTAGCTCCCGCTTTCCGACCGATGTGACCTCACCGGTACCTCCCAGCCAACGCTAGGGGTACTCTTCTTCCCCCTGAGCCCCCCGATTTGCAAAGGGGACACACACACAATACCAGAGAATGATAGCACCCATCTTGCCTCGCAAGGTCGAGTTACCACTTGTTCCCTGAGCTGCGTATCCCAACTCCCACAAGATAAAGTTCAGTCAAGGTAAAATTTCAGCAGTGTAACGTTACGTAAAAAGATACGATCCCTACTCCTCCTCTTCCATCCTTTTTATAGAGTTTTTAAGTAATTAGTTTCCCAAATTCTCATTAAATTCCTTTTTCAGTTAATTAATTTCGAAAAACCTCCCCCGTACACATGTCGCTCGATCCCCTAGTTGCACTAGAAAATCAATTTAATCAATTAATTAATTATTCATATTTCCCTCATCCACTTAAGAGCCTTCCTAAAAATGCTCCTTGGTGTCCCAAAATTCCCTTACACTTCTTAAATGACTTACGCCTTACTTAATTCCTAGTTGAGTTCATAATTAGAAAGTTCCAAAGGCAAGATTCCTTACTAAGCTAGACATTCAGTTTTTTCTTTACATTTCCCCTTTTCTTTAAGTTTTCTATTTCTTTTAAGTTTCTCCCCTTTTCCTTTTTAACTAAAAATCAATTTAGCAAGTGTAGATAAAACAACCATTTACCCTTTTTCCTTTTTAATTGAAAATTAATTTAGCAAGTGTAGATAAAACGACCATTTAGCCATTTTTTTAAAAATTTAATCCTTCATTATAATTTTGACTTTAATAAATAAGTTTGAATTTCTTACCCCCCTTCTTGTTATATGTTTATTTATTATTATTATTATTTTGACCACATGTTCTACTTAGACCTAGGTTTTAATTTCACTAGGTTGGGAGACATTTTTTTTTATTAGGGAAAAATGTTTTTAAACCTTACTTATCACATCATTCATTTTAAGGCCAACTAGGTTTATTCACTTACCTGTTAAAATCACAACGTGCCCTTTAGGACGCACTACGTGCTCCAAGGGTGCCACTCGCCTCTTCTTGTTCTGCTTGTGCGACGTGCCCTCCAGGATGCACTATGTGCTCCAAGGGTGCCACTCGCCTCTTTCTGTTTTCCTTGCGTGACGTGCCCTTCAAGATGGTGCCACTCGCCTCTTTCTGTTTTCCTTGCGTGACATGCCCTTGAAGATGCACTACGTGCTCTAAGGATGTCACTTGCCTCTTGACTAAATTTGGTAGAAGTCAAAACCCTAGAGTCAATACTCCACCGGGTGATCTTGTGGGAGACTAAGGGCCTCTAAGGAATAAGGCCCCTTCCTTATTGTGTGCCCCTTAGAATCATCGTGAGTGATTGTCACAGTCTTCCCTCAACGCATCATGGGTCTTCTCGAACTAGGTAATCATTAACCTACATTTTGAGCCATGATGGGAGTGGTAGTAGGTTGTGGCAGGGATGCTTCCACACCTCTCCCTCGATGTCTCTGTTTGTCCTGGGTGACCCCTCTACTCCACATGTGAGTCTGGTTGAAAAGCTATCGTCAGTCTGCATCCATCAATGAATCATGTCAACAATAATAATCAATCATCATAACCTACAATCATATGTACATATGTCATATCAACAACATTCAAACCCCAATATTCCACTCCCTGACTCGATCCAGAGTCCAAGGGGTTTCATCGATGCCTCTGATCCTCAATGTCCAAAGTCCTACACACTCAAGAGAACCCAGTCAATATCACATGTCTATGTAAATACAACAAAATAACATATCATCCTATCCATAATATCTCATAATCATAATCAAACGGCCAATAGTATAATAATTTGGATCACTTGCAAGCATGTGTCCTCAAAGAATAAGTTTGCACAATGTGTGCAAAGAGCAGAATGTTACATACACCCCCTCTTGTTTTAAACTTCATCCCAAAGTTTCACAATATATAGGTGCCGGAATAAATTGTATCACAGTATCATAAGTCTATCTATCAAACAAAAATGGAAAATGCTGGCGCATATCATATGTGTCCTCCCAGGTCGCCAAGTGTAGACTATAGTTGTCCCACTAGACCTTGACCTGATCTACTGTTTGACGCAGTAGTTGTCGAATGTGATAGTCTAGGATGCAGATTGGCTTAGTCCTGAGTGCACCCTCGTCAGATACCTGCAATGAAATCAWGTCAATAACATGTGTAGGATCACAAATATAATGTCTCAAAACAGATACGTGAAAAACATCGTGCATATGCCTCAAAGAATCAGGCAAGACTAGTCGATAGGCCATGGGCCCCTTCTTTTCCACAATCTCGAAAGGTCTCATGAACCTGGGAGAGAGTTTATCACTCTTTCCAAACTTGATCAAACTCTTATGCAATTTCATTCACAAGAAGACTCCATCGCCAACTTCATAACTATAGTTGACACGATGCGCATCGACATAACTCTTCTGTTGATCCTGTACTTCCTTGATCCTTTGTCTTATTATTTGCATTTAATATTCCATTTCTTGGATCGCTTCTAGTCCCACCAGGACCCTATCCTCAAGCCGATCCCAACTCAAAGGCGCCCGACATGGCTACCCATAAAGAAACTCGAAAGGCGTCATATTAATGGTGCTTTGATAACCGTTGTTATATGCAAATTCTACCAGTGGCGAGAATTCTTCCCAATGCTTCTATTGGTCCATAACGTACATACGCAACATGTCCTCCAAGATTTCGTTTGTTCATTTGGTCTCCCCATCTGTCTCTAGGTGATACATGACACTAAAGTTAAGTTGGGTTCCCAAGGCCTCTTGGAAATTAGTCCAAAATCTTCTAGTAAACATCGATCCTTGATTGGATATAATCCTCTTAGGCACACCATGCAGCCTCAAAATCTTGCCGATGAAAACTCTAGCTATGTTAGGTGCCTGATACATTCTACGCACAGGAATAAAATGAGCACTCTTTGTCAGAGTGTCAAATTGTTATCCATAATTTTGGTTGTCATGATGATGTAATGATAATGGAGAAATCGGGCTCTTCACTAGAACACTTTCATGAGAAAAGTTACCTTTGTCTCTTTCTACAAATCATGTTTTTAAGGGAGGTTCGCAGGCTACCTATATATTTGCCTACGAGAATGAATGATTCTCGCAGGCTACATTAAGCTAGGGTGAGAGAAGTTCGCATTGTACCTAACTGCTAGGGTGTGAACCACTTCTAAAGGAAGTAAAAAGATAAAATCTCGAACCTTCTAGAAGGGAATATTCTAGAAGGATGAGTTGGCATTCGAATGGTTATCTAAGTACTGGCTTTCCTGTTATCTTGGGATCATTTCCTATCCAAGTAACTAATCTATTCTCTCCTATATATTGTGGAGATTGCTCATGGAAAAGGTTAGAAGCAAACTAGCAAGAGATTGATTGGAGAATTAGTACAAGATTGTATGAAGGACTGATGCTACAACAGCTAGAGACACCA
>JASDQU010225305.1:0-17491 GCA_032191745.1 Picea mariana | reverse complement strand
TGTTGTTATCTTTTATTGTTGCTTCTCTCATTTGAACTTTAACTGCTCCATCATAGTTTTCACCTCTTGTATTTTCTCCAAAATTGAAGCTCTGTGATTCTCGGCGTTCTCCCACGTGTTTAACAACCGATACTCTATTGTCGTGGCTATCAAATCCACATCACCTTCCATCAATGATGTTTCCATGGGTTTACTATGGGCCTTGTCCTTATTTCTGGAACCACTTGCTTGCACCCATGTTCTCTTCCTTTGGGCCTCCGATGGTTTATATGCTTCTGGAATCTGTGTATCCCTGTTGGTATCCCACCCTTCTCCTTCTTCAATTGAGACTTCTTGTGTCTCCATTTTCCTTTCCTCCACGCGCACTTGTTATGTTGTTCCTATTGTTGTCTGCTCTATGCACGATGATCCCTATGTAGAACCATGTTGGGATTGCTTCTTCATTCTGGTTTTATTTTTTATGGGAGTGTTGCCCCCTTCTTGGCCCTGTTCCGTATTTTTCTTGGTACTTTCTATGTTTGTGCCTATCTACTCCGTAGGGACCATTCTGTCCTGCATCCTCATTCGTGCTCCTATCATCGTCCTTCGAATTTTTGGCGTTTTTCATTCCTTGGGCCATTCATGGACCTCCATCTCTATATCCTGCATTGTAACACATTACTTTAGCTGCAGCCACTCCTTGGTTGGATCCCTCTTTGCTTTTAGCCACATACTATGGTGCAATTCTTAGAAGTTCGCTATGATCCGGATTTTATGAGCAGAATGAAATGAATACAGATTATTAATAGGTGCTTAACACAAAATAATAGAGATATAGAAAAACTAGTTTTCTATTCAATNGCTTATCTCTGAGAAGAGATGTGACGGCAGCATGCATTCGCAAGAAGCAGGTTACAATGAGGCTCTGAAGGCCTTTTTACAATAAGAAAGAATGCCAAAAACCATAGACATCCAAAAACCTAACCCTAGGAGATGAAGCGCCGAAAGTCATGTGGGCCCCGTTTGGGTAAGCTAGTACATCAACTTCCCGGGGTCGTAACTTTTGCACACGATCTCCGTTTTAGGTGTGTGATAGCCCATTGGAAAGATATCATCGAGGAGATTCATTTTGGGGGCTCAATCATGCCTTTGGCTATCATTGGGGAGATCGATACCGAAAAACCTTCATTTAGGCCCTCAAAATGGCCCCGGAAGTAAAAACTGCTAAAAATAGTAAATTGCCAAAAATGTCAGAAAGTTGTTTTGAGCCAGTTGGAAAAGGTGGGTGGCCACCGATATCCCTGTGTAGAACCATGTTGGGATTGATTCTTCATTCTAGTTTTATTTTTTATGGGAGTGTTGCCCCCTTCTTGGCCCTGTGCCGTATTTTTCTTGGTACTTTCTATGTTTGTGCCTATCTACTCCGTAGGGACCATTCTATCCTACATCCTCGTTCGTGCTCCTATCATCGTCCTTCGAATTTTTGGAATTTTTCATTCCTTGGGACATTCATGGACCTCCATCTCTATATCCTTCATTGTAACACATTACTTTAGCTGTAGCCACTCCTTGGCTGGATCCCTCTTTGCTTTTAGCCACATACTATGGTGCAATTCTTAGAAGTTCGCTATCTGCCCAAACTCCTGGAAAGTTTCTATGTGAATCCTACATCTGTCTATGACTCTATTTTGGATCTTTCTCAAATATATCGTGAACATGTCGTTGTTCAGTTTTTTTATTTTTTGGATCAATTGTACTGTGAAGTGATGTGGTAGCGCACTGCGCCACATTTTCCTGTCCTTGGCAGGAACAGGCTGTATGTGGGTTTTTTCCACCCCATAAGTGCAATGAGGATGAGTAACCATGAATAGTGGAACTTAGATCCCCAGTCTTGCGCGTCCTTGCAGTCTTCAAGGAACGAGTTCAGTAGATAAGGGGCCCATTTCATCGAGCTCCCCTTTGCGCATTGCACCGTAGCTACTACTACTACTGCATGCACTTCTTCTTTTCGACACTTGCACATTAATTTGCAACCGAGCAATCTCGTTGAAAATCATGTCACGTGATCATTGATTTCGCTGATCTTGATACCTCTGTTACCCCTCTCTGCGCCATACTTTGCTATGATCTTGTCTAAAATGGCTTTCGCCTTAGTCTTGTCATCTAGGTATTGTTCTGGCTTCTCCCCATCTTGGGTAGCCCTGTAATTGTTGCGATGAGATCGACATTGATAGGCACTAACCTATCCATCCACAAGATTCCTCTATGCACCCTCATTAATAGTTGTTTGACACATCTGTTTATGTGTTTCCCACGCCCAAACTGCGATATGTCTAGTAAGTTCATGATGTCGGTGTTGTACAACCCCAGGATCCACTGCGCATGCTCTCTAGGAAGCTATTTGCTGCCAAATATGGGAACTTTATGGCATCAGAGACATCATGGTCAGAATATTTGAGGCCCTCGAGCCCTCCTACCATCTCGTTGTCGACCTTCACTCCTTCATGTATTTTTGGCATCACTATAGCTAGTTCTACTTGTGTGTGTTGTACGCCTTGCGCACTACTTTTTGCTCGCACCTTATTTTTCCCTTGCGGGGATGATGCCCCGACTAGTGATGTGTCCTAATTCTTTGTTCTCTGTTGTACTTTGGTTTCTAGGCCCTGCTGCATCGAACCCGTTACCTGTTCTTCTTGGTGTGGCCCTTTCAGCCTGGATGCATCAGATTCCATCTGTTCGACATCCTCTTCTGGCTGCTCGGCCTCCTGTGTGGGCTCCTGCTCCTCCTCCACATGCAATGTGGTCAGCTCATACTCCAGTGTGTGGATTTCATCCACATCCACCATTATGGGCATCTCATCAGCTCCAGTTTGTGGCACCCGAGTGTTACTCCATGTGTTTTGTCCAACTTTGCTCGGCGCTCCAACCCTCAGTGGTGACAGAGTGAGGAAATACAAACTACATGCTTCCAAATTGATAGATGGTAGTGCAAATTCGTAGTCTGTCACTCTTCCTCTCAGCTCTAAATTTTTCTCCTTAGCAAATAACATAATGGGTCGCTTCCCCCCCTTTTCCGACTTTATAGAGGGACAGATAAGTGACAATCGTGCCACACTAACAATTGTCACTTTTTTCTTTGTTTACTGTGTGATGTACCTTTCTACCTGTTAATTTCTCTCCTGCGCGCAATGCTTTCCATCCATGATTTTTGTGTAGCGCACTTTTTTATTCTAACAATTATATTCTATCAAAACCATCCATGCGTGCCGGTCTTTTTTTTTTTTATCCCCTTTTACTTTTTATGGATTTCCTTATTTTTCTTCTTTTTATTTGTTTTTCTCATTTTCTCTCCCTTACTTCTACTATAATACATTATATACATATCTTCTTACTGCGCAATAACTTTCTAAGTACTAGGAGGTCGGTTGTCCCTATACATTTTCAGTCGACTCTCATTGATCATTCCTCTAAGTTTTGAACCTCCTAAATCTTTCAACTGTACAAGTCCCCCCTCTATGACAATCTTCACTTCATATGGTCCCAACCAATGCATTCTAAGTTTTCCTAGATGTTGAAGAAATTTACTATCATACACTAAGACTAGGTATCCCTCCTTGAAACTCTTCCTTTTATTACGTCTACTATGCCAAGGTTTGTCCCTTGCTTTCTGTACTTCTTGGTGAAATCCTGCTAGAATCCTATCTTCTTCCATCTCCATCAGGTGACTTCGCCTTTCTTGTACTTTGCCTCATTTTGTCATGTTGGTGATTGTTTCTACATGCAAACTAGGTACCAAAAATTATAATGGCACCACTGCTTCTTGTCCATACACCAACTTGAATGGTTTCTGTCCTAACAAATTTTTGCATGTAGTCATGTATGCCCATAATACTCCTAGTATCTTCAAGTCCCAATCATTTATGTTGACATCACAGATTTGTGTCAATGCATTCTCTAGGACCTTATTAAAGGCTTCCACTATTCCATTTGCTTCAGGGTCATATGGTGTACTCTTTTGATGATAGATTTCAAACTTCTCAGTCATAGCCTTGATAGTACTATTGATGAAGTGAGTGCCTTGGTCACTCATCAAAATCCTTGGGCATCCGAATCTAGTGATCACTTGCTCAAACAAGAAGTTTGTTGTTGTCTCTGCGCTGCAATCTTTTACTGGTGTTGCTTCTGCCCATCTCGTTAAGTACTCTATCGCAATAATTATATACCTTGCTCCTGACCTCTTTGTTGGTGGATTACTTGGTGCCACAAAGTCTATTTCCCATTTGTTGAATACTTTCAAGGTTACTTGTGGTCTTAGGGGTATATAATCTCGTCTATTAGGTTTACCAACTCTCTGACATACATCACATCTCTGGAAATAGTCCTTTGCATCTTTGTTAATGGTTGGCCACCATAGTCCTACGCACAATATCTTCTACGCCGTATCTTTTCCTGCATAGTGTCCTCCGACTATTCCCTCATGAGCCTCTACTAAAATCCTAGGCCTCTCATGTTCTAGGACACATCTTCTCATAATGTTGTCTGTGCCCATCTTGTATAGGTGTCCTACAATCAATTGATAGTCTACAGCTCTGACTACCAGATTTTTCTTCTCTGCGGTGTTAAAATCTTGTGGCGCGGTCCCTATACTCAAGTATTCAATGATGTCAACAAAATATTCATCGGCTACTTGGACTGAAATTAATTGTGCATCAGGGAAGTTGTCCTCTAAAATTGTAGGTTACTCTCCATTGGTGATCCTTGATAGGTGATCGGGTCCTGCATTCAATTTCCCTGGTTTGACTATCACTTCAAAGTCAAATTCCTGAAAAAGTTGTAACCATCTACAAATTCTCCCCACCAACATTGTCTTGTTGACTAGGTATTTCAGGGTTGAATGGTCTGTAAACATTTTAAAGTGTTTCCCAAGTAAATAGTGTCTGAAATTTTGCAGTGCATATACCATTGCTAGGCCTTCTCTTTCTATTGTATTGTATTTCTTTTCTGACTCTGACAGTTTTCTTCTTGCAAATTATATAGGATGGTCTAACTCTCCTACTCCTGGTTGCGCCATAATAGCTCCAAGTGCTATGGCTGATGCATCCACATACACATGAAATGTCTTTTCCCAATCTGGGAATACTAGTATAGGTGTTGTTACCATCTTCTCTTTTAGAGTGTCCAACCCTCACTAACAGTCCTCATTCCACTGAAATTTACTATCATTCTTCAACAATTTCTCCATCAGTGCAGTGATCTGTGCATACCATTTTATGAATTTCATGTAGTATCTTGTGTGTCCCAATGTTTCTCTCAATTGATGTACTAATTTTGGTGGCGGTAAATTGACAATTACTGCAATCTTGGCAGGATCTACTAGCAAGCCTTTGTTGCACACTATATGGCCCAGTAGTATTCCAAATGGTGTCCCAAAAATGCACTTCTTGATATTCAATGATATCTAACACTTCCTATATCTTTACAACATCAGTCTTAATACTTCCACGTGGTATTTTAACAGACTATATACGGTCCAATCATCTAGATACACTTTTAAAAATTGATGGATGAATTCTCTGAACGTAACTATGACTACTCTTGAGAATATTTTTGGTGCATTCTTCAGTCCAAAAGGCATGATTGTGTACTAGTAGGATCCCCATTTTGTGGAAAAATTAGTATTGTACCTGTCTTATGGGGCTATCTTAATATGATGGTAGCTTGAAAATCCATTTGTGAATGAGTATGCTTCATGGCCTCCTACATTCTCTAATACCTCATATGTGAAAGGGGTGGGAAAAGGGTCATGAAGGAAAGCATCATTCAGATTTCTCAGATCAACACATATCCTTATGCCTCCTTTATTCTTCTCCTGGACTACCATAGGGATTATCCATTTTGATTCTTCTATTGGTTCTATGATTCCAACTTCCAACATTCTATCAATTTATGCTTTTACTTTCTGCTTATATATGGGATTCAGTCTATATGGTCATTGTATGACTGATCTATCCTCATGTTTGAGAGGTATCTTCATCTCTCCTAGCTCTCCTTCTATGCCTTTCATATCTGTAAAGGTTGTTGGGAATAGTTCATTATACTCGTGCAACAACTTTTTTATTCTTTCTACTCTCTGTTCATCCCAGTAGTCTCCAATACTGGCCATTTTGGGATTATCATTTGTCCCAATATTTACTTTCTTCACCTTGATTGGCACAACAAATACTTCTCATTCCAAATATGGACCTTCCACCTCTATTTCTCCTTGAATTTTTGTAATTTGAATGTTGTGTGGGTCATCTTCGTTTGGTTCTTCTTCCTGCACATGATAGCATGACAATAGTTATTTCACTGTCTATCTATTTTGTTTTTGATACTATGTTATAATATCAACCTCTAGTTCCTTAATAAATATCACCCCTACGATTTGTTTGAGTGTTGAATTGATTTTGGGGTTCTCATGTTCAAATGAGAAAATGACTATAAAATTCTGATGTAATGTTGTCCATTTTGCAATGCCTTTGCATAGTTCCTGGTCTATATATCAGTTTGTTGGAATTCCTTCCAATGTGTGAATGAAGTGATGAGGCCATTCTTCTGGTGGTGTCATTTTGCATAGTATTCTACACTTCTCCAAGTGTTATGATGGTGTCCCTTGTCCATCATATCTCTGTGGTTCATTGCTTCAATGTTCTGCGTTGAATATAATGTGCAGTAATCGCTTACATTGGTACCAGTCCTTGACTGTCTCTTTGTGTGCACCCCACCATCTTGCAAGTGTTGTCTGGATTGATATGTTCAGGGATAAGAGCCTCTGATTTTCTAACACTTCATCTTTTTATCTTGTTAGGAATTCTTCTAAGTCATTCACCCCATGAAAATTGGGAGTTTCTTTGATTTTTGTACCCACCCATCTTACTATGCGGTTTGTTCTTGCACACCTTCTTGTGGATACTTCATGTAATCTCTGCTGCCAATTTTCCAACCCTGTATCTGACTCTGAAGAACATGATGTGATACTTCTCCTACTAAGTACCCCATCTGTAGTTGGATTCACATAATCTTCTTCTCGCGTGGTGGTTCTGTATAACTGGTTGATTTCCTTGAGGTCTGAGAAAGTGGGTTCTACAAACCTTTCTCCTTCTAATGGGTCTAATGGCGTAGTGACTCTGTATTCTCCTCACTCGAATGTCATCTTCCTTGTCTTCAAATTGATTATTGCTTGGATGTCAAATGGCCAATCCAAGCCAAGAAATGTTGGATAAAGTGTTGTGCCATCCACTATTTCTATCACTTCAAAATCGGCTTTAGTGCGCACTCAATCCAGATCTATTATCGCACCCTTTAAACTTCCAATTGGCAGAACTCTATGTTGATTTTCTAGTTTCAACTAGACAGGTGAGTAGCCAAATGTGGGATCCCCCATAAATTTCCATGTATTATTGGGTAACAGATTTACTTTGGAGCCTAAATCCAGTATAATATCCCCCATGTTGAAATCTCCAATGTTGGAATTCAATCTAAACTCTCTACTTGTCCTGCTCCTTGTATGCAAGTGATTAATTGTTTTCTTCTCTAGCTTTCCCTCTACGTATGTGTTACATATTTCTACCATATTTTGTAATACTTTAACAAATGATGGATCATTTAGTAGTTTAACACAGGATTGCATAAAATCCTTTATGGTACTCACTTGTCCTAGGGGTTGTGCTTCATCAGTGTGATCCAGTGATGAAGGCATATCGTACGTTGGTATGTCCTTAGTATGCTACACATTTGATGTAGATGCAATGCCTAGCTTCAAGAATTCTTGTTTGGCTTGCTTGAATGTCTCCTTTTCGTTATGAGCATCAAACTGCTTTTGTGGTTCATCATTCGTCTTCACCCATCGGTGTTGTTTTGGATATTTCCTTACTATTTCATCTCCTATTTTAGCTCCTACGCACGTAACTATATTGATATTTCTTCCATCTTCTCTTGCTTATGTAGAAATCCATTGAACATTTTGATTGTTCTGATTTCTCTTTTCCTGGATCTTCCCCAATAGTGTTGGACAGTCTTATGTGTCATGGTCTGATGTGCGACAATACATACATGTCGCAGGTGAAAGTGGACATTCTCTTGCATAGTGTCCCGGTTGTTAACAGTTATGGCATACCATCAATCCTTTACCTCTTCCAAAGCCTCCTCTACCCCATCCTCCACCTCTTTAGCCAGCTCGATATCCTCGCGGGGTGTTGTACTGAGGCACCTGATTATACTCTATGGGATTATACTGTGGTTGTGCAGTGTTATATTGTTGTGGCAGAATGTTATATGGGGTTGGTACTTGGTTAAACTGTGTTGCAGCTTGGCCTATCATAATTTCTACCTACACCCTATAGGTGTCTGATGTTCTTTCCCTCATCATCTCCATTGTCCTGCAATCTTTGTCATCATGGCCCACTGACTTGCAAAAGTTGCAATATGAACTCTTATGCATTGTCTAGTATTTCTGCATCATTGGACAATGATATGGATCATGCCCCTGTGTCTTACAGATCTCACACCATAGTCCTCCTGATGGAAAAGGGTTTGGTAGTCTTGTTGCTATGTATTGTGAGAAAGTTGGGAATTCATTCTTGTGGTTTCCTTCTATCCTACATGTGGTACACCAAAAAACTTCTCTTTTGTCCTTACTCTTGGTCTGGTTTAGTTGAAATGTTAAATTCTTCATATCCTCCTTCAACTCCTCTATTATTGGATCTGTCTTATGATATTGGTTCTCTTCTAGTTGTAAGGATTCTTATAGAGCCTATGCCTAAGTTTGAAACTTCCATTGTCTCAAAGGGTATTTCAAGTGTGGTAGCAGGGAATTCACAAATAGATGTCTATGATGCATATATGTCTTGACATAATTCATCTTTCCCTTCAATCGTTTGAATTTATAGTCAATCTCCCAGATAGATTCCCCTGGTTTATGTCTGATCTCTATCATCTCATTCATGTACTGATCCTTTGAACTAGGCGTATGGAATTCATTTATCAGTAAATTCTTGATATCTACAATTATTCTCATTGTTCCTGGTGGATTGTTTACAGCTAAGCTCATGTACCAATCTAGTGCACGGTCTCTTAGTGTTATATCTAACTGTACAAGTTTTGTATTCTCATATGTGATCTGCTTTGCTTCCCAAACCTTTTCACGGATGAACAAGTGCTTCTCAGGGTCCTCAAATGCCTCTCCCTTGAATTTTGGTAACCTGATGGTGGGATCATGTCCTTCCATCCTTAATGATGAACCACTACCTCTGCATAGTGTAGATCCTTGACTAATGCTTCCTGAACTAGATCCCCTAGTTGTTTCTCCTTGTGTATATGTACTTCCTACTGTGTGTCTTCCACTGAAATTTGATTTTCTAAACAGTGGTGTCCTTTCCAGTGTATTATTTTCACATGGATTTATGGGTTCCACACTGACATTGATATGGATAGGAGTTCTGCCTTTGGTTCCTGCCCTTGGACCTCTTCTCTTCCTTCCATATGTCATGCACAAGATTTCCTCAATTTTCTCCACATCCCAGAGATCCTCTACCTCTTCTTCATCACTTTCCAAGTCTTCCCTCGCGGCTATGGCTCTCTTCTTATTGTTCATCTTGTATTGGTATCGTGCTCCATTGCACGTTCTTCCAATTGTTTCCATGATCTGCTTGATTTTTTCTTCCTCCATCATGATTGGATCCAAGGCCTCCTCCTTCTTTCCTTCATCCATCTCTTCCTCCATTTCTCCAACTCTTTTCAATGCTTCCCACCTTCCCCCATGCATGCAAGGAAGTTTAGTTGTCTAATGCCATTTTCATTATACCTTTGTCATACAGTAAAATCTTGATGGAATTATACAAAAATCTGATATACCTACCTCTAGGTCCCTCCAGGAAATCTTTCTCTGCTACGTTGTAAGACTTTGCAGTATCTACTGCAAATTCTGTGATAAATCCTGAAGCAATGTTGTCTAACCAGAAATCTACTACGCGCGTAAATTTATTGCCAACTTGTTGTAACTGGGCGATCTCCACATAATTCCACTCTAGTTGTCGAATCTAATTTTTAAGGTGGTTGTCTTTCAACCTCAATATCCACTCCTGCAACACATGTGGGAAATCACAGAAAAATACTTCATGCAAGTCGCTAAATACGTATTTGTCCAAATATTTGTGTGGTGTTAGATTCTGGTTTCTGTTATCTTTCTGCGAAAATTCCATCTCCTTTGTTTTCAAACAACTCTCTATCCTTAACTTCATTGGGTTCCATGGTCTAAAAATCCCCTTTTAAATTCTCATTCTTTTAGCGTTTCCTCACCAAATATGGCGTTCTTTTCACACTTCTTCAACAGATCTCATTCACTCAATCCTATTCTATTCCAACAGGAAATAGAACCATTTTTTGGTCTCAAAATATTCTTACTACCTTTCTTGGGCTGACCCAAGTTCATATCTACCATGGTTTCCAAAAAAACCCCTTTAGAACTATCAACCCCTCTAGTAAACCAGAAGGCAGCGCAGTACATAGGGTGCACTGCGCAGTCTCACCCAAGATAGTTTTATGGGTGGCTGCAACACTCAGGTTCTTGTAAGATGGGAATGAGTGGGGATCTATGATTAAACTTTATGATCTTAATTTGTTACTTTAACATTCAACTTATATTGAATATCCTATCATTCTTATTCATGCATGTAAAATAGCAGATCTAACTAGTCATTCACGCATTTGTCTAACATCTAATCATTGACAATAAAGGAAATACACAATATTCAATCACATAACACATGATCTACCGTGGTTCACCCCTCTTGGTATACGTCCACAAATCTTTGGTTTCTCTGCTCTTTTATTATGGTGTTTCCAAAACTACAGCGTCGCGTGCATTACAACTCTCCATCAAACGGGTCAAGATCTATAATGAGGTAGACAAGATCACACCAGGTTCCTTAGCCTGTTATCTAACCATCAATATCTACCATATTTACCCTCCTCAGCTCAACATCTTACGAAATAGATCGGATTTATAGTCATTCTCATCCTCTCTCATCAAACCTGAGCATTAAGAAACAACAACTACTGAACAATATTTGAACCTCAACCTAGACCTCCTAGGTACCTACTTATACATGTTTTTGGCTTACCAGCCATTAAATATTCTTACCAAAACCCTAACCCTATCATGGCTAGGTATTCTTGCATGTGTACCTCACATGATTTTCTCTTCTGCATGTGCGTCTGCCTTACACGTGTTTCTTTTCCTACATGCGTGTCTGCCTTACACGTGCTGCTTTTTCTGCATGCACGTCTCTCTCCCACGTCGTGCTTTTCCCAAAAACTAGGTCCGCGCCCAACACAGTTTGGTTTGGAAATTTGTATAAGCTATAGGGAAGCACTATTAGTAATGGGTGTAATAGTTTCATTGTTCCTGAGATTGGAGTTGAAGAAGAAAAAAATCCTACAATCTCTAGAGAAAAGACTATGTTGTGGCATCAATTATTTGGGCATATCAGAGAGAAGGAACTTCAACTACTATACGATAAAGGTATGGTTGAAGGTATGTCTAATTTCTCTATGGATTTTGGTTTCTTTGAAAATTTTGTATATGGGAAGAAGAATTGTGTAATATTCCCCTTTGGTGCAACGAGGGTAGAGGGAATTTTATAATTGGTGCACAGTGATGTGTTTGGACCTATGTCAATTCCATCACTAGGAAAATATGTGTACTATGTTTCATTTGTAGATGATTTCTTGAGGAATACATGGATATATTTCCCCATGAAGAAATATGAATTCTTTGACATGTTTAAAGAGTCTTAGGCTCTTGTGGAGAATCAAACATAGAAAATAATTAAGGTGTTGAGGATGAATAATGGTGGAGATTTCTACAAAAATGAATTCGAAGAATTCTATAAGAAGCTTGTTATAGAAAGGCAAAATACTACTCCATATGCACCTCAGCAGAATGGAGTTGCAGAAAGGTTGAACATGACACCGATGGAAAAATCAAGTTGCATGCTTAGTGGCACCATGTTGGGACATAAAGATTGGGTAGAAGAAATGGGTTTTGCATGTTACATGGTCAATCGATCACCCTCATTAGAATTAGATGACAAGACTCCACATGAGGCATGGACTGGTAATAAACCCTCTCTCACACATCTTAGGGTATTTGGTTGTGATGCCTATGGTCGCGTTCCAAAGGAAAACAAGAATAAACTAGATAAAAAGGATGAAAAGTGTATCTTTATTGAGTCTAAAGATGGTCTAAAGGGTTATAAGATTTGGAAACCAGAAAAAAGAAGGTAGTGTATAGACAAGATGTGGTATTTATAAAAATCAAATATGTTGTCAAAAAATAAGTCCTACCAAGGAAGAAAGAACAAAAGAAAATAGAGTTTGACATGAAGGATGATGAATCAGAATCTATAGAAGAACAGGAATAATAAGAAGAAGATATTCATACTCTAGTATTGAGGAGATTGGTTCGGCAAAGAAGGAAACCAGAAAGGTATACTCCACCTGATTTATGTTCAATTTTTTTTTTGTCTATTACTAATGACGATCCTAGAACTGTGAGGGAGGCAGTGGATTCAGAGGATGGAAAACTATGGAAAAAGGCCATGGTTGAAGAAATGGAATCCTTAGACAAAAATGAGGCTTGGGATCTAGTGGAGTTTTCAAATAGAATAAATCCCATTGCAAACAAATGGGTGTTTAAGAAGAAGTTAAATGCATAAGGGAAAGTGTAGAAATACAAATCATGGTTAGTAGCAAAAGGTTATTCCCTGGTAGAGGGAATCGACTTTGGTGATATTTTTTCTCCTATTTCCAAGTTAACTTCAATCAGATTTCTTTTATCTATCGTTGTTGATTTTGATTTTGAAGTAGAACAGATGGATGTGAAGACAAAATTCCCACATGGGGATCTGGAAGAAGAAGTCTACATGAAGCAGCTAGAAGGCTTTGTTGTGAAGGAAAATAAAGAGTCGGTATGCAAGCTGGAAAAGTCCTTGTATAGGTTAAAGAAATCACCAAGGATGTGGTATCAAAAATTTGATACTTATGTGTTGGGACTTGGTTTCACAAAGAGAAAAGTGGATCATTGTGTGCATTTCAAATTAATTGGTGATCATCTTATTTGTTTGGTATTATATGTTGATGATATGTTGTTGATAATAAACGGCAAAGAGATTATCCATGATGTGAAAAATCGATTGTCCTCTACATTTTATATGAAGGATATTGGTGCTGAAAATTTCATTTTGGGCATGGAAATTAAAAGAGATTGGGAAAACAGGAAACTCTGGTTAAATTAGAGGAAATATGTTGAGACAATCTTATAGAGGTTTAATATGTAGGAATGTAAACCGGTTAGGGTTCCTATTCTTATAGGTGTAAATTTATCTATAGATTAGTGTCCCAAGACACAAGAAGAGGAAGAGGACATATCTCGTGTTCCATATGCTAGTGTGGTTGGTAGTTTGATGTATGCAATGGTTTGTGATAGACCATACATTGCACATGCAATGGGAATTTTGAGCAGGTATATGTCAAAACCGGGGAAGGAGAATTAGACAACAGTAAAGAGATTTTTTAGGTATTTGTGTGGTACTAGTAGTTATGGATTGTGATACCAAGGAAGACCAATATTAGACAAAGTGTTGGACATACATGGCTTTGTTAATGCAAACTGGGCTGGAGATTTGGATCACAGAATATCTACAAGCGGGTATGTTTTTAACCTATTTGGAGGAGAAATCAGTTGGATGAGAAAAAGACAATGTGTAGTGGCACTCTCAACTACAGGAGATGAATACATGGTAGCCACTCATGCAAGAAAGGAAGAAGTATGGTTACAGAGATTTTTTTTAGGTATTGGGTTGGTACAACAAGTTGTAAGGCTAGATTGTGACATTCGGAGTGTAGTCTTCCTAGCGAAGAACCCAACTTATCATTCAAATAGAAAGCATATTGACGTTCAATATCACTTTGTGAGAGACATGGTTGAATACAGTAAGGTGTTACCGATGAAGGTGGTCACTCTGAATAATCTTGTTGATTCATTAAAAAATATGTGAGAACTGAGAATTTCTCTTAGTGTAGAGGATCTATGGGAATGTTTGCCATGGACTGTTGAATATGTAATCATGTAACCCTCTGTATGCAAAGAAAACAACAAGTGGGAGAATGTTGGGTATGTGTTATATTCTTTGCAAGAGTGGTTAAATTTAATGTACATTGATATGGGAGAAAGGGGGCTAGGTGGGGGGAGGGTTGTAAGGGGGTTTGATGGTGAAGCCCCTGGAAAAAAAAATTGGGTAGTTTTTTGCGTATGTTTTGGTACGTGGTTTTTTCTGATGGTTTTCTAATTCTGGTTAAGAAATTAGGGTTGTTGACTAATTCGAATCAATGTATTAGGGTTTTGGATTCTCAGGGATATATATATAGAGAGAGAGAGTATTTTAAACAACAAAGATGATGAATAGAAGATTAGATGTGTGGCGCTAAACAGGTTGGAGGTTTTCCATATTTGGGTTTCCAGGGTAAATTTTCTGTGTAATGTGTGTGTGTTAGTGGATATTTTCTATTTTTATTAAGAATCTTTGCAGTAATTAATTGTACAAGGTTAAAATCTACAAGATCTTCCATCTTGAGCTTCCACGGCTCAAAAAATTTCCCATTAAATTTCTCAATATCTTTTTCCAAACTGCTCGCCATTTATTTTCACCTGAAGAATCGATACCACAGATCTGCCACTGTAAGAAGGATTATCACAGACTCATTAAAATCCTCTAATACCAAAGGTAGATTTTAAACTTTTTAAATTAATTGTTGCAAACATATTCTTAATAAAAATAGGAAATATATAATGGCACATACACACAATACAAAGAGATTTTTACCTTGGAAAACCAAACCAGGGAAACCAACAACCTGTTTAGAGTTGCACCTCTAATATTTTATTCAACATATCTTCATTGTTTACAATACAATACATATAGGATCATGAGGCATACAAAACCCCTAATACACTAACCCATATTAGTCAACAACCCTAATTCCTTAATTAGAATTAGAAAACCATCGGTGAAAACCATGTGCTGAAAAACCACTAAAAACGGGCGCAAAAAATGGCCAATTTTTTTTTTATTGGAACTGCCTCTAATCCCTTGCACAAGACGGATCTTTCCCCCTGCAAACCCTTTGTACAGGNCCCACCCCATGACCCCCCTACATGCATGGCGCAACGTGGACATTGGGTCTAGTCATGCAAGTAATATAACACATACCCAACACTCACAACATGCAATCAATGTATTATTCATAATACAAACATCTCAAGAAATAATCCACATGCCAACTCTAGCATGTCTTCATGAGAATACAACATCACTATCATCACCACATGCTCATGCATGTCATCAAGAACCATCTTATCATAAAAGAATTACAATTACATCTCGTCATCACATCAGGAGATGTTATGATAAGAATTCTACCTCAACATATATTTATCAAAGATATAACAGTGCATCAACATAGTATATGGAGCCACATGTTACCATAACATCATAGCATAACATCATGAAAATGATAATCAGATCGACACATTTCACACATAGGGTAAATAAATATCAAGAGCATTCTTATCATGATTCATGAGAAAAATCAAATTTACTAACCTACATAAATACATAGTGAATACTAGTACGAATTATTATCAAAACATCCATCTAGCCCATGGATCCATTGGTTTAAGTTTATCATCCTATGTTGGATCATTAATACTATGAGTGCTAGGTTCTCATCCAGATACCAATTTTTTTTTTTAACAATCATTTTCTCTTCTTTTAATAAGAAGGTTGGAAATTTAGTGTGTTGGAAAATATTTAACAGACAACGAATGCTTGTCATTGATGGCAAGTACAACAATGAAGATGGCATGAGTACAGAAAGTATGTAATAGATGGGCATTATGAGAAGACACTGCAGAGAAGATTCGATTAAGCTCAGAAGAGATAGTGCAAAGGATTGTTGGCAGATCATCGATGGCAAGATCAGAGTAAGAGGAACAAAGCAAGCTCGGGAGGAGAAGCAACATTTCTGATCGTTGGATCCCATTTACAATTCCCGATGACCATCAGATCAAGTGTTGATCGGGACTGCTCGGGAGGAGAAGTAGAATTTCTAATCATTGGATCCCATTTACAATTCCCGATGACCGTCAGATCAAGTGTTGATCGGGACTGTTGATCCCACGCCATTTCGGAGTTTCACAACTCGCGACTTGGAGAGGCAAGAAACATAACCACCGAAATCGCGATATGCGAAATCACGATTTAATCACAACCATCAGATTGAGGTTTGTTCTGGACCATTGATCCGACTCCATTTCAAAGTTTCGAGAATCACGACTTGGAGAGGCAAGAAACATAACCTCCGAAATCGCGATATGATCTAAGCCATTGAATTAAGATCATATTTTGACCATCGAATCATAGGACAAGTCGCTGACTTGGAGTCAACAGAGCATGGTGTGGAAACTCGTGAGATGCGAGATCACGATAAGATATGGACCGTCGGATCTATGGAGATTTCAACCATCGATCAAACTCAATGAAGTCTATAAACTCGCGAAATATGAAGCGCCTTTTGGCATAGCCTATGGTCACCACTGGTGGTCACGAGAAGGAAAGGAGTCAGTTCAGATAAGCTCCATTTTGGGGTTTCAGGGTTCACGACTTGGAGAGTCGAGATGCCTCATCTCTAGATTCACGAAATGCGAATTCGCGAAAATCACTTTATGCATAAGTTCTTGGTCATGGCCAAGGTCATATTGAGGAAGGAGCTAGCGCAGAAAAGCTCTGTATTGGAGTTTCAGAGATCGAGATATGAAGTGTCGAGACACTTGGCCACAGGAATGCCGAAATGTGGAAACCCGATTTAAAGGCAAGATTAATAAAGTTCATCCAACGGTGCAGATAAAATTGAATATGATCGGAGGGCTACTATTCTCTCTCACAGTTAATTTATCAGTTACGAATCTATTAGCGAAACTGATTCATGATTCCTGATCGGTTGGCGTTTCAGTTGCTTAGACATTTTTTGTTTTGCCTTAGAAGATTCAGAAGGGTAACTATTGTGGGAGTGGTGTATAAAAGAAAAAGATACAGACTGTACATGGTTGGTCATTCTGGATGAAAAATGAATTAAACTGTAAGAAAGGGAAAATCACAGGGTGCGTAGTGTGAGACTGAAAATATGCACAGTGTGAGACTAAAAATGTGTGTAGTGTGATATAAAACTCAGAGAAGAGTAACAGATGAGGAAAATATTTGAAACGGAGCAGAATGACAGAACAAGTTGAAGCAGAGCAGAATTGCAGAACAGAAAAAGGAAGAGAAGAATTGAAGAACAGTTAGAAGAAGACCAGATTTACAGAACAGAGAAGAAGTGGTAAGAATTGATATATCTGTGTAGTTGTCTGTTTATT
>JASDQU010225301.1:13956-24079 GCA_032191745.1 Picea mariana | reverse complement strand
GAATTGGTGTCTTTTTAAAATATACAAGTCAATAAATAACTTAAGGTTAAAGGCCTGAATAAGGTTTTACCAATTGGTAAATTGAAGAATTGTGACAATTACATTAAAGAGAGTTTTTTTACATACATCTTATAGATACATTTAATAAAAAAGTATTCAAAGTCCAAAAAAATGAATATAAACATTATTTTATAAATACAAAAAGGTTCTCAATTGAGTAAATTAAGAGGTAGACTATAAATTTTAGTTAAGTTTCAACTACTATGATCTTAAGTAATTATTAAAAGATATAAAGGGGTATTTGAAGTTAAAAAAAAAAAGTTTTTAAAAATAGATTTTATTAAAAAGAAGGAAGGTTAGTTTTTCTACAAAGTTTTAGCAATCTCATGTTTTTATTTATTAACATTTAAAAAGAGTATTTAAGAAAAAAAATTATCATTGTTGGTGCGAACCATAAAGAAAATTGCATTAATGTTAATTTTGTCAATCAATTATTAATTCTAGAGCCAAGTATAATGGAAAAGAAAGACACTTTTGATAATGAACATGAAATTAAGACCTTATAAGTAACAATTGATGGTTATCAATACATATCTCAATTCATTGTTGCAACTCTGTTTATAAAAGAGGTTGACATAATTCTTGGTTCAACCTCGCCAGAAACACTAGGTACCTTCATCTTAAATATGGAGAAAACGTTTTTAACATTCTACTATAAGAAGAAAATAGCATTCCAAGATATCACAATGAAGCCATTCTCAAAAGCTCCTTCATCATAAGACCTTAAAGATATCACAAAGATCATCCTTCAAGATAATCAGAGGTCACAGTCCAAAATATGCAGAAAAGGTTGAAAAGGTTATTGTTGATAAAGATGAATAAATTTATCACCTTAAGAATCATAGTCAAAACTTGATTGCACAAATTAAGAAGTTAAAAGGTGAAAATAAGTCACAACAAAAAATGCGAAAACAACTTACTAGAAAGGAATCATTGATTGATTAATAAGCAATCATTGACCCCATTGAAATAAATAAGTCGTTAGATGTCAAAATACAAACGACGAAAATTCCAAGTGTGCTTGCTAATAGAAATTCAATGATCAACAAAGCGACTCAGGTATATAAAGAAGACATAATACATGTTATCCCCATTTTGTGGGATAACTAAGGAGATCATGTCTCGAGGCCCTTGGGTTGTAGATATGGAGTGTCAAGAGACCACATGACCAACAGTTTCCACTTGCACATACAGAAGCACACTCTATCATCACATTCTAATCAATTGTCAGTGCATCCACCAAAACAACTAGCTTCTAGAAGGAAGATGGGTTTTTCTCCATGCGGTACAAGTCAGGTATTGTAGCAGGTAATCACCCTAATATTCAAGGCATTTAAGCATGTTGTATTTGAGCTACTTTTGATTATAGAGCACATGCTTGGACATTATGCTTTTGACCATGTTTCACCTTGGTGAGTGTCATAGATTTCCTAGTAAGTGACCAACCTTTGGGAAAGGTTTGTGACTGGGGGTCCCTTGAGGGGTTATCATACCATTCCCGACCATACTTACCACCTTCCACTCATTACAATCCCATCACATTATCTTATTCTAGGCCCTTTGACTTCAGTGACACAAGAACGACATGTGCCTCATTTCATGGGAAGAAGGGGTTGAAGGCCCTGAGGGATTGTTGTTGGCTAAAAAGATAAAATCCTAGGTATAGAAAGCAATGAAATGAGGTACCTATTATCGCACAGTTTGTAGTTAGGATAATAGATAGATGAAAAGAGGTCAAACTGGTGTAACTGAACCAATCCTACCCACTGTCACCTCAATGGGAAGGTTCTTTCTATTTAGGGAGGTGAGGCCCAAGGGAGACGTCCTCGGTGACCCGAGGTTTTGAGAAGGCAAAAAGGTTTAGCAAGGCTAAGTGATAGTAGTCCCCCTCACAAGTCACCACCTGATCAGAAAATCTGGCTTATAGCCAATAAAGATAATCATAAGTAATAACCAATAAGAGTACCTGCCCGAGACAAAGCAATAAGAAAGTATATGTGCAAGCTTGCTTTTTGGTTAGTACTTCATATAATCAATGATCTTTATGATAATAAGCAATTGAGCAATAATATTTGATGAAGTGAATCAACGATTGTACAATGGCAATGATTACAATATTACTTCTCAATAAATGCTTAAAGAAACTTGGCATTCAATGTAACATAATTAACACTTCATAAACAATGCCTTAACCAACCATTCAATTGCTTTAAAAGTGAAATGAAAGCTACACAAAGGTGTTTTATAGCACAAGAAGGTGACGACAACACTAGGGTTAGTAGAGTTAGTCTAGGCTAGAGTTAGTAAGGGTTAGGTTTTGTTCAAAGTATTAGAAGTTTGTAGGATCAAGTTACTCAACACATGTGGTCTTAGATCAGTGTGTTTCTAGGGTATATGGATTCAAAAGGAGGATGCAAAAGCTGAAGAATCAAATGATAATAATAAAACTAAGGACAAGAGAGTTAAACCTTGAGGTGTTGCTATAGCAAGGCCTCAAGGATGAAACCCTAGGGAAGAGAGGCTCACCAAGGTGTAGGGGAACTAGGACTTAGTGCTCCCTCCTCCTTCCTTAGCTCAATGGCAATGGCTAGCTGAAATAATAATCGATAAGAGGTAAGACAAGAGGGTTTGTAAGCAACATGTTGCTAAAGCAAGGCTTTACTAGGCAAACTGATCTGAAAATAGAAGGCTGACTTGTTATGCTATGCAAGCACCCTCTACTTCATTAAAAATAAACTTTACAGGACCTTGCTTCATGTGTTAAAATATGAAAGATGGTTTATGTGCCAAATTTATGTATCTTCTTGTAAATGCTTATGTGTGAGGAAATGTTCTTTTAGATGGTTAAATATGTACTTGAAATAAATACACATCAACACAACTTGCAGCAAATAAACCATCAAACTCAGAACAATCACAACATGATAAAGGAGTTCACCCCCCTCCGGGCTACATCTCCTTGAGCCTCCATTAATGGACTTGGCTCTCTAGGATTAATTAGTCAAAAGTTCTTTTACAAGATGTTGCTCAAATCCAATGGAAAAACAGATTGTACCATTGAGATCAGAACACATAAAAACCCCAAAAATGACTAATAAAACTCTGAAAACGGATCTTGGCTCATCCGGGCATGACCTCTTCTACATGTGGCCTTAAGCTTCCCTGAGCTTCTCTTTGGCAAAAACACCTATAAAAGTCCTCAACGGGCTCTGAAACCTGTCCCAATGTGTTCAGAGCATAACAATTAGCCAAAAATGGTTATTCAATCAAAGAAAACAAACATAGGCTCACCAAAACATGTCCTCCATCAATGAGGGCTTCAAGCTCCCTGGAGCTTGCTGAAACTTCAATGGTGAAAAACCTGCATAAGAAGTCTTCAAATGGCCTTGATAACAGTGCCAATGGATTCAGAACATCCAAAAACCCCTAGCTGGGCTTTTACGGCACCTCAATCGGCCAAAAAATGAAGAAGTTAGGCCTCCTCCATTTTCCTCCTTCAAGCTTGCTGAAACTGGTTTGCCAAAATGCACCTCTGTGTGCTTGAACCAAGAACACGTTCCAAAACGCGTGTTTAAACCCAGAACCAAGCAATTCCAAACAACGGTGCAAACCGTCGAACCGTTAGGGCGCCTCCAGCCCCTAACCGTCAAGCACTCGGGCATATGGTCATACGACCTCATACAAAAAGCAAAAGGGGCTAAACCGTTACATAACCGTATAACTCCCTCCGCTCCAGATCATGGGCACATTACAACATATAAAACCGTGGGCTCTAACCGTTTCAAACCACATTAAAAACCGCACACACTATATAACAACGGTTATGGTTTATAAATATGACCGCGGGTTTATACATTTAAAAACATATATGAAATGCTCTGCGCGCCATGTAAACAAAGCCATGGTCATATGTTTCAAATCACATATAAAACCGCGGGTCGGGGCTAAGCCCCGGCCCGACCCCCCCCCCATATACATCAATATTCAAACTTAAATAGTTTTAANTATAACTACTAAGAAACATCGTGTGGCCTATTGGCACGGTGGACTTTGTTAAAGCGCTTACCAAAGGGGGAGGTCACCGGTTCAAATCCGGTCGGCTCCACAAAATTTTAAACAACAAACCAATAAATCATTAGCCAATAAAGGGGTGCCACGTGGCAGCCCATGATTGGGCCACGTGGCATCATGCCATTTGCTCAAAATCTGCCACGTGTCGCAATCTGATTCACTCACTGTCAACCAATCAAAAATTGCCACATCACCTATGCCACGTCAGCATGTACGATCAAGCCATGTCAGCGTACGGTCATGCCACATCAGCATCCGTACGGACTGCACAGTCAGCATCCTTTTTTTTGCATGTTTGACGATTCGGACAAATCGCGATATCTCTCGCTCCCGACGTCCGTTTGAGACGAAACGAATTGCGTTGGGTTCGTGATGACGAGGGATACGCACCCATTCGTTTTGAGGCAATTCCGAGAATGTTGATTTTTGAGCTAAAATTTGACCCCTGGTCCAGATTTTGATCACAAACCCTAGGGAAAATCGGCTCACCAAGGTGTAGGGGAATAGGCCTTGGTGCGTTTTCTCTTTCTTAGCTCAACAAATAAGAAAAAAGGCTAGCAAGAGAAAGATGGATGGATTTTTTCTATGGAAAGGCTCTATCCTCTTCAACAAATCAAAAGGCTAGAAAGGAAGAATAGAATGTTGCTAAGGCAAGGCTCTATCTTACTTTAGCAATATAAATGGCTTAAAACCTTGGTAGGGACATGAGACAAGGACCTTCAATGTGTGCTTGTCACCTATGGTTTGATTCAGCAAATTATAATAATAAATGCAAGGAAACAACACTACAACCATTCAATCAAGAAGTTTTGTAGAAATTCACTTACATTTAACTAAGAAATCACATAGCAAAACCCTAGTTGTAATACCTTCCACCAAGAAAATTGCCAAAATGCCAAGAAAAAGTCTTCCTTCAACAAGTGTGCCTCACAATTTCAGCCAATCACCCCAAAAATGGTGCAAATTTCAGACCTCACCAAGTGGTGAGTGAAAGATGATGAAAATTTGAAGGTGAAAACCCTCAATTTATACAGTACAATGACCTAATTTTACTTTTTTAGGTCATAAAAAGGCTGACAAGGCCAAAATACTAAAATCATATTGTTTTACATTAAATGTTTAAATTAAAACCCTAATCAAGCAATAGATAAATGTTATCCCCTTTCTAGGGTGACGTTATCCCCTTTTAGGGCAAATGTAGCCTCCAGGAGTGAAACGTTAGCCCTCCTTGGGCTTCTCCAAGCTGCCACACGTGCCAAAACTGCTAAAGTTGCCTCCCAAAACGTCCATACTGTTGGGTCACGTCATCGGCTTCCTAGGAGACGTCCTGGGCCTTCCAAGGCCAACGTTCTTGTGGAGAGGGCTCGACCCCCCTAGGTACAGGTCTGCTCAGCTGCCTCTGGTGGATTCTTCTGCTCTTCCATGGTACAAATGCTTTGCCCTGTCTCTGCCCCCTGGTAGGGTCTTAGCATCCATCGAGTGGGATCTTCAGCCCCATGGAGGTCTGAACTGATCATCTCCCCATGTGTACCTATCCATTGGTACATGTCCATCGGGCATGACCCTGCACATCAACAGCTACGCCCTCCATGGGCTCATAAGTCACAGGGATCATAGCAATGTCAATCACATCTAATCACCAATATCTATTAAACATGTGCATAAAACCCCTTTACCCCAGTCTAGAGCTCAAAGAGATTATACAAGTCTGCAATACAAGTTTGGGGAAAGTGACAGGACGTCCTATTGGGCTAGTGTCTACTGGTAGAAGGATGTTTCTGGAAAATATTAAATCCAAGTCATGCAAGTGGGTGAGGTGGATGGGGATGCCTGGGAAAAAAGGTGTAGTGATAGCAGGGATGGCTTACCAGTGGATGCCTTTGCAGAGGGTGAGTTGTACCTGTCATGGATGCAAATATTTCCAAGCCCATTCATGCCTTTTAATCTTCATTTTTTCCAAGATGCTAATCAAAGGACACTGCCTTGGCTTGGTGACCAGTGGTTGCAATGTTAGCCACAAACATTTCACGAAAATGAGAAAATTGGCTCGTGATGAGACCCCCTTTCTCTTGGCTATGCCACCAAGAGCCACTACCCTAGAGTGGTGACCAGATGTTGGTAGTGTCATACCGCTAGATGCTCATGGACATAATAGGTCGGCTCGTGATGAGACCTCCTATCCTCTAACATGATGAAAATAGATGTTAATATTATAGTAGCTGCGGGAGGTATTTACCTCCACGTCTAAACCTGACGAGAATAGAAGACTCCGGGAAGCAAGAGAAACCCTAATGAGTTGGCTAATAACCCTAGAAGCCTTGTCGGCTCAAGAAAATAATTTATATTAGGTTATTAGCCTCCAAGAGAAGAAGTCGGCCAGAATTAATAATAATATACTGAACAGACACATATCCAGAAGAAGTCGTCCCCAGCAAAACTGGCAGAACCACTATAAATACAAGGCGCCAGTCCTCATTTGACAGCATCTCAGAATTGCAGTTCCCAGTTTGGTGCACACTGCAGTTGCAGTCTTGTGCACAGGTTTGGAGAAGAGCTGCTGGTGCAGCTGCAGCAGTAACAAGTTTTCAGTATTGGCTTGAATATCTCTTGGCTAGGGTTTGGACTATCTGATCAACTTTTTGTGATGCGCTATCCTTGGGGAAAGATGCGCTATCCTTTGTTTGGCTATCTAGCCTAGGGTTTGCTTCCGGAGGAATTCTCAATCAAGGTTAAGGTGCTCGGAGGGAGGCTTCGGCCTATGGTTGGGTGACAAGGGTATCGTCAATGGTAAAACGAGCACACCATCTTCTATATTCTAACATCGACCCCCCTAGGTACAAGAATGCTCAGCTGCCTCTGGTGGATTCTTCTGCTCTTCCCTGGTACAAACGCTTTGCCCTGTCTCTGCCCCCTGCTGGGGTCTCAGCATCCATCGAGTGGGATCTTCAGCCCCATGGAGGTATGAACTGATCATCTCCCCATGTGTACCTATCCATTGGTACATGTCCATCGGGCATGATCCTGCACATCAACAGCTATGCCCTCCATGGGCTCATAAGTCACAAGGATCATAACGATGTCAATCACATCTAATCACCAATATTTATTAAACATGTGCATAAAACCCCTTTACCCCAGTGTAGTGCTCAAAGAGATTATACAAGTCTGCAATACAAGTTTGGGGAAAGTGACAGGATGTCCTATTGGGCTAGTGTCTACTGGTAGAAGGATGTTTCTGGAAAATATTAAATCCAAGTCATGTAGGTGGGTGAGGTGGATGGGGATGCCTGGGAAAAAAGGTGCAGTGATAGCAGGGATGGCTTACCAGTGGGTGCCTTTGCAGAGGGTGAGTTGTACCTGTCATGGATGCAAATATTTCCAAGCCCATTCATGCCTTTTAATCTTCATTTTTTCCAAGATGCTAATCAAAGGACACTGCCCTAGCTTGGTGACCAGTGGTGGGAATGTTAGCCACAAACATTTCACGAAAATGAGAAAACTGGCTCGTGATGAGACCCCCTTTCTCTTGGCTATGCCACTAAGAGCCACCACCCTGGAGTGGTGACCAGATGTTGGTAGTGTCATACCGCTAGATGCTCATGGACATAATAGGTCGGCTCGTGATGAGACATCCTATCCTCTAACCAGGTCTTGTCTTATTTTTTTTATCTTTTATTGCTTTTTCTCTCAAGAAGTTAGTCAAGGGACATTACCCTAGCTTGGTGACCAGAAGTGACAATGTTACCCACAAGTACTTTCACAGAAATGAGAAGGTTGGCTCGTGATGAGACCCCCTTTCTCTTGGCCATGCAACCAAGAGCCACTACCCTGGCATGGTAACCAGATGATGGTAGTGTCATACCATTAGGCACCCATGGACATAATGAGATGGCTCGTGATGAGACCCCCCAATCCCTCAACTAGGTCTTGATTTATTTTTCTACGGATCCCTCTGCTTCTTACTGAAGCCTTTAATTGCTTTCTCGGGGATCCTTGGGCGAAGCATCTCGAGGTTTTATTCTTAGGATTTTATTGTCAGCTACTTTTACCCCTAGGCCTTTAGCCCATCCTTCTCACAAGATAAGGTACAACCCCTAAATGATCAACCCTATGCCCAAACCAAGGTAACGGGATGGGTGAGTGGGAAACAAGATGGAAAGTGGTATGTGTGACGGGAACGGACAATGGCTCTTCAGAAATCCCCCAGTGGAAACTCAAAACCTATGGACACAAGCTTGCTAGGGCATCCTGTCATTCTCCCTAGACATGGTCAAGTGGACAAGCATAAGATCCAAGCACCCGTTAGAAACAAAGGAATCAAATGCACATATTCAAAGGTTTTGAGGATCATAGTGACATATACCATGATACCCGGACTCATTACCTCATGGAGCACGAACCATCTCTAATGCAGGACCAAGCCGAAGGTGATGGATGTTATTGTTGTTGCCGACAAAGTGGAGGCGTTGAAAGGGAGAAAAGATGGGCCCTCTAGGGCCATGCTTAAGTCGATTCGGCTCTCGGTACTCTATGTTTAGGACCTGTGGGCCTCAAGACATAATCTCCTAGTTATCCCTGAAAGTGGGGGACAACAGTACCTAGGAAGCAATGAAATGCTTCTATGTAAGAAAAGGGGGACCCACAAAGATAATTGATAATGAATGATTAAGGGGTTAGTTCAAGGATGGGAGGTATCATCATGAACCGACCTATCATGATCATGGGTATTTAGCGGTTTGGCATTACCATCATTTGGTCACCAGGCTAGGGTAGTGGCTCTCGGTTACACAACTAAGGGAAAGGGGGTCTCATCAAGAGCCAGCCTTCTCATTTCCACGAGGTACTTGTGAGTGACACTATCATTATTTGGACACCACGCCAAGACAGTGGCCTTCAACTCGTTCCTTAAAGCATGAAAGAAATAAAGAATGGAAAGAAGATGGGCTTGGAAAAAGTGCATCGCAAACGAAGATGCCACACACCCTCTACAAAGGCACCCATGAATGAAATAATACGAGCCCTTGTATGTCATGAAACTCATCGACCTATGAAGTCTAAACCCCTTCCACCTCATCACCCACTACATAACCTTGAAAGGCCATCCTTGGGAGCTTCCCCTACTTGAGGGCTTTGGTCTACCCAATAAGACTCCTATGGCACCCCTCCCATACTTAAAATTGGTCAATTGTATAGGGTTTTGAGCATTTGTTTGATTTGATGGGGTAGTTTTGATGCACATGTTTAGGTGCCTTGCTTATTAGACGTGGTTTATACTTGTCATTATATCTTTGACTTGATATCTTTGGAGGGCGTACCCTTTTGTTTTGCAGGACCTTGATTAGTGGCCAGTTTTGGGAGAACAAGCCTAGATTGGGCTTCGATGGGGCAAGAAGCCCACCGGATGGATGCCTAGGGCCTGCATGCCGGATGACAGAGACATGCCTTTGGAGGTCTAGAAGACATCGTGAAGGACCTAACCTAGCCCCTACCACCCAAGTGACTTTCCTAGGAGAGGCAAAATGTCACCTCCTTGAGGGTTGACGTCGTGAGGGGGCTAGGGTTTGGTGGTGATGGAGGTACACATTGGCACTTGGCATATTTTCATTGGATGAGACATGGAGAAGGATTAACACATTATGAGGAGGCTCAAAGAGCCCCGACAACTTCCACATCATCTCCAACGACTTGCTCAAGTGCCAAAACGTCCCCTAAATGGGTGACGTCATCTTACTTTGGGGTTTCTTTTGTGCAAAAGTGAATTTTAAAGATCAATTGTTTAATATTATTTTGATGCAAGGGGTAAGATAAGGGTTGTTGACCCCTTATATTATATTTTACCCTTGCTAAGTGGACAAACTATGAGTTAGACATTTTGTATAAATAAAGATCATGTGAATCTCATTTTTAACATAACTCTCCCATTGTGAGAGGACTACTTGGCTGAAATTTGCGCCCTCTTTGGGAAATTTGATCTCTCTCTCTGTCTTTTGCA
>JASDQU010225300.1:624-14652 GCA_032191745.1 Picea mariana | reverse complement strand
TCCCATATTTCAGGTATTATCTTTTAGTTGCTTATTTGTATTTCGGCTAAGATCCTTTGTATGTTGATCTAGTTGAGTATTGCCAGTTTATTCAGTTGCATTTGTCCATTTTGTAATCCACAGAGATATCATAATACAAACTTTGCAGTCCTTTGTCACGTTTATTATTTTTATGGTCATTTATAAGCTGTAAACCATTGATCCTACACACACATTAGTAGTGTTTCCTATACTAGCCAAGTCAGGAACATTACATGAAAAATAAAGCCTTTTAGATGAATGAACATAAAAAATGTGTAATTAAGAAATGAAGTTGACTAGTAAAGAGATCATAGGTTAAGTGTTTCCATTAGTTTCAAGGATATCCACGCATTCCAACCAACTAGAAATTTCTAGCTTCTTGAAACAACTAATCCATGTGAAATCTTATACACATGTAATACTTCGTTCAAATGGGTTTTAGTTGTAGCGCTGGCTGAGAAATACACCATTCATCATGATTTTGCATCCTTCTCTTTTGTAATCTTGTGCTTTAGATAGGGACTTTTATGCACTTCTATTAGTTATCCATGACATGCTTTGTTTTGGTTGTAACTTTCTATGTTCCCCAACTCAAGAGATTATCCTGCTACCAATGTGCTCATATCTTCATTAGTTCAAATCAAACATGTGATGCCAACTACATGTTTGTACTCAAAAACAGATCCATGAATCGGATTCCTAGGCGTAATGTCTTATGGACATTTCATTTGTCTTCTTTGAGTCATATATTTTCTTCAAGGAAGAAAAAAACCTCGACAAGAGGAGTCTGCAAGAAAGCAATAAACATATATCATCAAAAGAAACCAATGATCAATGATGTGAATTGTTTTATTAGCCAATTTTGAACATCATTATCTAATCCATTAGAAAATTCAACTTAGTGCAATGTCAGATAACATAATTCCTTCCCGAAAATATCTTTGTAGAATTCAAAGCCATGCCTAAAGTTTTGTATTCAAGCTTATGGGACACCAAATTAGAGATTTAATGTTGTTTAAAAACAAATGGAACCATACCTATGTGGGTGTTTAAAATCAAACCATAAGTCTTACCAGTTTTCATTTCTATGATTTTTGAATCATGGTGCCTTTCTTGGATAAAAATAAAGAGAAAGACTATATATAGTCCATTGAATGGTCAAGACACTTTCAAACTTCAAAATACACCTTAAAACTCGTGACACATGGACAATTGGTATGTTTCCTTTTTCAAGGACCTTAAATACATTCCCGTGAGATGTAAAGTATTTTTCAACATATCTTCTTCTTTCAGGAGCTTAGGGTAATAAAATATTCAACTGTGCATGTTAGAGTAGATGTTACTGAAGAAAAATATGAATCTTCTAGTATAATTTTGCACAGGTTTTCCTCATAAAGATGGATGAGAACCAAGGCAGAACCAAACTTTCAGTGAAACAAAATGAAAACCATTGCACTGAAAGAAGAAAACTTTGATGAAAAGGAAATTAAACTAAAGTGATTACCATGAATATAAAATTAAGATAATGATAGTTGGTGGTGTTTATCGAAGAAACCAAAACAAATCTAAACCTATGTTATTTAGATGAAAATAAAAACAAATATCTAAGTTATGTAGGAAGAAAGGAAGTAAGAAGAGTATGCTAATCATATTCCTAACCTAACCTACACTGGTTGAAAGAAAGCTAGGTGTAAGCATAGTGCCAGTGAAGCCAACCAAACAACTCCAAACCTAAAATCACTTGTTCATTAAAGGCCAATTGCATAGAATGAAGTAATGGGATATGAAAGATAGGAAGAATTGATTCAAACAAGTCGCCACTCAACAAGTTAAATTTAGTGGTGTTATGATTCATAGTACATGCATATATACAAATACTCTTCCAACCATGACTCAAATACATCATAGAAACTACAATGATAATCATATGATTTTGGGGAGAAATTAGAAAGTAAATGACGTACTTGTTAAGACTCACAAATGAAATCAGTGTGCAATGTATCTTGTGTGAGAGTCTCAGAGTGGGTAACAACATTCATTCCAGCAATTGAGTTGAGATAATGAGAAATTGACATAATCATTAGTTGGAATTGGAGTGTCTCATCATTGATGCAAATTTCACTGTGTCCACATTTCACATACTCTGCATGATGAGGGAAGAGATGATAGTTGATTGTTGGATGGGAACACTGAGTGAAAGATAACTCCAAATCCTCTCCTATGAAATCAACAAAATCATGTGAGGAGTTCTGGAGTATTTGGATAGAATCCATGGGTAAGTGATGTATCTACTCCCGAGGAGTAACATGTAATTATAGAGAAGATTGAGATGACGAAGGTTCTCGAACCAACTCAATGTTTCTTGTATTTTGCATGGTGATGATTTGTTCACAAGGATCAACAATCTCATGGTGCTCTACATACTTTAAATTTTTAGTGATTAACATATATTCATCAAGGTCATGAATCCCATATTGCATAGGATCAATGAGTGATAGGTTGATTCTTTCATTCAATTCTGGGACATGAAAGTAATCATAAAAAATTGGGACATCAAAATCAGATTATGGTTCACCATGTTCTAGAAATTCGAATTGCAAAGGACTTTAAAAGGGATGCATTCCTGTTGAAGTATTGTTTAGGATGAGTGCTTGATCGATCAAGGTTGGACACTCTTCTTGATCTAGCATATCATTCAATGTTTCATCATTAAAGGAGTAATGTGAAGAGTGTATTGTATGATAGGTAGATGGTTGCTCACGTTGATTATTATCATCGAAGAAATTTGTATACAGTGCATGAAGATCTTCAGATTTTCAAGATGATGAGATTTCTTCAATGAGGGATGTGTCATAGACCAATGGAGATTCATGATTTACTAAAGTAGAGATGATACATGGTTCACACTCCAAGGCTAAGGTTAATACAATTTTAGTATTTAATGTGGTTCAATGTGACCCTTGGCCTTCTGCCTTCCTCTGTGACCTTTCGTCTTCCAACAATTGTCTTATTACCTTTGCAATGATTAATAAAAAAGACAGTGGTTACATTTCGAATTTGTCTCTTAGCGTTGATGGGACATCGTGGATTTTTTCCATATGTGCCTTTCATATCATGAAGACTGGCCTGGGCATGGGAACATCTTTGTTATCCAAATTTGAAAATTGGTCACCATGTGGGTCGGATATCCTCTTCAACTATTTTTGTTGTATCTCCCTTTTTTCTCCTTTATCACTGCTACATCTGTTGTTATTTCTCTTTCATCGTCTTTAGCTATAGATTGCATTGCAAGAATGTTGAGTGCGATCCTCATCCACTCAGTACCTAACACCATTCAACATACAATGTATGAGAGTAACTTCAAAAAAATTATCAATACCAATCATTAGAACACATATAAATGAAGCATTAAATAATTTAAATATCATGTTAACTTCTCTGCATTCGATTCTCGACTATTTTTCTCATGATGGAGACGTTGCATTCTCTGGGGCCTTCCCACAATGTACCATATATTCATATTGAAATATGGAGGAAATAAGTTAGTAATTTATTTAAACCCATAACTAGGAAGTTGTAGATCTTGAAAATGCCTTTCCAACAATATAAACAACACATAAAATTGAAACCCACGTCAAACGTTATGGTCATTTTACGAAAGACCATTTTTTGTGTTTCGGAGGAGTTAATACTAACTCCTCCGATTTTCCATTGGAGGAGTTAATACTAACTACTTCAAATTTCCATCGGAGAAGTTGTTAATAACTAATTCTATGTGCGTTGAAGGAGTTTGAACAAACTCCTCCGTTGAACATCAAAGGAGTTTGAATGGACTCCTCCTATGTGCGTCGAAGGAGTTTGAATGAACTCCTTTGATGCACATCGGAAGAGTTTGAATGAAATCCTTTTTTTCCCATCAGAGCCAAGTCATGAACCTCACCGGGTGAAATATGGACGTTGAGTTGTGAAATTCATCGAATGATCGTGTTGGCGTACTCTAATCTAAGCTCTATGGGCAAGTGGTTGTTCTAAATTCGAAGCCTAGACCTTGTCTCTGTATCGTTTTCATGCATGCATTGAAGACTCATTGAGATTGAATTGTCGTACATTGAACTCAATTTCCTGTGGTGATGCTTGCTTTGATTATGGTTTTGTATAAGTGGAGACAAGATTTTGATTTTAAAAAATAGTTTAGGTTAAAAATTGTATTTTAAAAGGGGGGGAACTTTTAAAGTAATCAAATTAAAGATTATTTTTATAAAATGGGGGATTACCCACCTTTCCACTTTATGTTTAAAATATTCTTAATTAATAAGTAAGAAAGGGGAAGGGGGTGGCATGCCACACCCCTTCTCCCTCCCACTTCATTAAAGCCATCATATTAAACCAATCAATAAAATGGGGAAATGGGGGTATGACTACACCCTCCCCACTTACCATTATAATCCGTTTACAACATGGAGTGGGTTCATGGGTCACTCCCCCTCCATAGTGATGTTTTCATACCCCGAATTGAAACCCAAGCAAACCTCAAAATTTATGCTTATGACCACAAACGTCATAGTTAGTGTTAAGTCTTCAGAGTACATTGTTGAAATTCGTGTTAAGTGCTCCGACCACAAGCAAAGAAGTTAGTGTTGAGTCTTCCGACTACATCATTGGAGTTATTGGAAACCTCTCCGAGCACATCGCTGGAGTTATTAGCAACCTATCCGAGCACATCGCTGGATTTGGTGGTAAGTATGTCGAACAATTGCTAAAGTTTAAGGTAATTATGCCGATGACAAGCGTTATAGCCCATGGCTTAAGAGATGTTTTTTTTTCTAAATGGGGTGCACGTGTTTTAATAAGAAAATGGGGAAATTTGGAGAGGCACGTGGGCCATGGGTCTCCCCTCCACGTCACACATCCTATTTTCAACAACCATACATTGTTGCTTTGTCTTTTATTTAAAACTCTTGTTTTAATTATTTGTTTTTTATTTAATTATTGTGTTTTTTTTAAGGTTTTAAATTTAAATAATTTAAATTTAAATTAAATAAACGTTATTTAAATTTAACAATGTAAGTTGCATAACACAAACCTTGCAATTAGAGCAATTTTGCATGGAGGCGTAACTAGAAAGATGCATGCTTGTGTTGATGTCAGTAGAGGGTTTTAAAGACCAATAAATTGCTCATACAACGTTAGATTGGAGTGTTGTATTTTGCGTTACGGATAACATGGAGAGGCGCTTTCAGCGAGTATTTTATCATTGTCATTCAAATGTTCTATCCATGTCGCGGTTGCCAAGGCTGACTAGGCTAGAAGTCTTTGGTGATCGTTTTGTAACTTTCGGGTCTCAGAATTTGATTCCAAGTTGCATTGAAATTGTAATGGAGAAAGTAATACAATTAGCCTATTTTAGAGATGAAAAAGTCACTTTGGCTGACGTAAAAAAATTGCGCTCAAAGGTGTTTTTAATGAAAGTTTGTGTCCCACATTCGTTAATGCTTCAACCAAATTAAATTTCGCCAGTTCATGTGCTATCTGTGATATATAGGCTCTTATATCGTTCATTTACATTGTAATGATGCATCATTAGAATGAAATTATAAATCCACCAAAACAACCAACTAATGTTTAGAGTGCTTATTGTTGTGCAGGAGCTAGGAGGACCAAATTTCTTCTGAGGTATGTTTGAGAGTCAACGCAAGATCAATAAGTATTGTGGTCAACCGATATGATGCTAGGTGATGCTTCCACAATGAATATTTAGTCATAATATCAAGAAAGGAAAACTAAATAAGATAATCCGGTACTCAAATGCAAGTTGTTGGCGATACAGACCGGTTTTATTATGACTGTAATATGGAGTGGATCAGGCACAGTAAGCAATCAATTACTAGTGATATAAATAAGCGTGAAGAGTTTAGTCTTTGGAAACCATTTGGGAGAGTGACTAATGGACATAGTAAGAAGGGTTTAAGTTGTAAGAGGATGAGATAGGATGCAAGTTGAAGGTCATCCATGTTGAATTAGTCAGTGTTGGTGAGAGGGAGAAGATCATATTTGATGCGCTTGCTGATGATGAGGGTTCAATGTCCTTTATATGATCTATCGAGGACAAGAGATGGAAACTTATCAATAGGAAGCACATGGGGGATGAAGAGGCGAACCTTGTCGATATGTAGTGCAATGAATCGAAATAGAGGGATGTTGTCGAAATGTTATGCAACGACGCGGGTGGAAGGAAGTCAGTTGGTGACAGGTGTGTGAATGTGACGATGATAATCACACATATATTACTGATCTATCAATGTTGATCACATACACCTCACCATTGATAAGAACATGTGTAGTGAGGTTTAATAGAGCACATCAACACGTAAGACAAGTTTGAAGGAGGAGGCCTATGTATAGGTGAAGAAATCAATGGTGTGTTAATAAGAAGGTGGAAGAAGGATGTGTTCACTGGTATGCTATGTATCAGTGAAAGGAGAGGGAATTCGCTGAAGTATGAATCGATAGGTCAAAGAGATTTGAGGAGGAACTAGAAATGATAAGATGAGGTAGGGTGAGGAGAAATCATGATCAGTTGTTTGCACGATAGAAACAAGGTGATGGTCCTAGTATGAATAATTGAAGGGGGCTCCAATTCCTTGTCTTGGAGAGATGCTAAGACAAGAAAAACCCATCGGGAGGTTGTTTTGCACGTACAACATAGTGGCAGAGGAATATCACTAGCACAACTAGTACTGTGTATTTTCAATGCTTGTGGAGAGAATGCATGCCTCTTATTATTCTTCAGTTTCACACTTGCTATTTAAGAACCTTCGTCCAAACTAAAAACTGGTGAAGTAAGAAGGATTTTGACTAGCAAATTATCGAAGACAAATAGATTGTAGACCTGACATTACCCCAAAACCAAGAGTAGGATGTCAGTCTGCTAAACTATGTTTTACACATATATCGGTTACACCATCGAGCAATTTACAAATAAGAAGCACATTTGCTTCACACTGCTTCTAGATGCATGGCCTTTCCCCCTAAATGAGAGCAAATCAATTAATGAGAAATCAATGACCTATTTTTCAAATTACATTGCTTTTCACAATCATAGATGCAAAAGTATTGGAAATGCGAAGTTGCAGAAGTGTAGCAATGTGAGAGGATGACGTGTGCGGGGATTAAAATTAGACTGTATTAAGTAAACCAAGTGTACCTATGAAAACTATCAGAATTCATGCCATTTATGGTATGGAATTGGTAGAGTGATGTCATCAACACTTTTGCATAGGTGTATGATGCACAAAGCCGATAATTTGTCTATTTAGCACTTCGTCTATATTCAAATCTTCTGCAAAGAAATGATACGTTTGCTCTTTTTGGAATGTCGTGGTTCAACATATTGCATCATGTTTGATAGTATTTTCTCTATGCATAGTACAATTACTTGGTTTTATTCAAACTTACATTGACATTGGTGTGGTGTTTAAGAAAACATGTCTTGTTTTATCCGCTTTGTTGTTGGATCAAATGATTAAATGAAATATTCTTGAAGTGTATCATATATTCAAAAATAAAATTAATGCTTGGTTGTTAATTTTCTTTTTCATGGGTTGATTAAATTGGAAAAGAGATATTTCAGAAACTATATATATTGAAAAGGAATCAAATATAAATAGATACAAAAACAAGGTATGTTGTTTCGAGATTGCATTTTTTTATTTTTTATTTTAAGATAGACATGAACACATATATATTCCCAGTTGTTGGATTCCATAGTCATATCTTGAACATCATCTGAGTGACTTAAATTAAAATGAACAAAATCATGTTATCATATCCTTATTACTTATTTAGGAAGATCGTGTTTTTATGTTGGATCAAGAAGTTATGTGGAGCATTGCAAGCAGATGATATAGCAGATATTTTGGTCCCAAAAAAAATAAAATGTCGACAATTTGCATTGTGTTTGTATCTCATTGCCATAGATCTGGATTTTTTTTTAACTTGTTCAACGTGCATTACATATAAACAATTACTGGTGTTAAAAAGGAGAATAAGGAAAAGAAAGAAACATGGAACACGAATTGTAGAGGTACATTTTTCTAATTTCATTTGTGTACTGTTCATTTGTTGTTAGTTAATATTGTGTATTTCATGAGATTTTGACATAAGGGTTTATTTGCATGTTCATTGAATTTGGTGCATTGATATCACATGAAAATGGAATAGAGAAATTGCAGGAGAGTAAGAAGTGACAAGCAATGCAGGAGAAGAAAATGAAGAACAATGTCCCAATAGAAGGTATGTTTGTAAGAATTAGACAAGCAATAGCCTTCTTTTTGGTAACTTGTATGAAAGTGCAACAATATATATCGATATTGGATAATACTGCATATAATTGAAAGTGCATATTGCATCTATGGATTTTGTATCAGTAATGAGTTGGAGATCCATTGTTTGTCAATATTTGATGTGCACAACTCCAAGTTATGTGCATATCGAATGTTTTATGGGGAAGTAAAAAAATTTCACTAGAGATGATCTTGGAATTACACAGACATGGAAATCATCTATAATATGTGAATGGACAATGTATTGGATGGTAGTACATTGACAAAGTAATAAATATATAACATTAAAATAGATAAATATTGAGTTCAGAAAAGACGTGTTAGATTGCAAAACAAAATCAGAGTTTGGGTTATTTTCATTTGAAAAGAATGACATATACAAAGGCAGACTGGTACATTTCATATAATTGTGCTATTTAGCTCGATCATTTGAACAATGGTTGCATAGATTTGGGCCATGGATTCTATGCTGCTAATATATACTTGTCCCGTTGTTTAATTCTTATCTCTTAAAGGGAAACAAGATTTGGAAACAATATGATCTTATTTATTTATATATGTTAACACCATCACTTGATGTAGTTAGTGTTATAGAGAAACAAGAAGAGAAAGAGAGACAATCTTGAAATATAATGCACAATGGCTTGTTTTTCCATAGATTTCACTCTGTTGGATTTTTCTAACACTAAAATTCAGTACTTAGAAAGTTTTGCATGTTATTGGCTTGGTGGTGCTCGACTCAGGTTATGTTGGGAAGTCAGAAAGATGCCATGTTGAATTGTGAGCATAGTGAATGTGTCTAGGTTGGATGTTGGCACATTGCTTGAGTAAGTGCAAACCATATGTATGGTTTTTTGTTACAACTTTGGAAACGTTTGGAATGAGTAAGTTCATCCTAGAGGTAGAAACTCGATCTAGTGTACATTTATCTAGGATAATGATGCCTCTCTTCTTTATCTTCATATAGAATAGCAAAGTGTCGGCGTGATTCATCCTGTATTCCATAAATTTAAGGAGTAGCTCGCCCAAGTCTTGTAGCTAGAACTTTTCCCATTTACACGGGCACTTGCAAATCACACAGACAGGGTAATTGTTCCAACAAACATGCCCAACATCATCCTCTTATCTGGATCAACTTGGTTGATAAATAAGAAGAGGAGGACCACTACAAATGATAGAGGGGGCATTATGAAGAATGGACTATTGTGTTCAACACAGTTGTTGATCCATGGAAACACACATAGTAGATGTTGACAAAGAGAGCTAGCGAACCGTAGGAACTTTGAAGAAAAGTTCAAGCAATTGTTTGGCGAGGCTAGGGACCTTGGTCATCGACTGTATGTTGGGTCTCGTTCCCAACAATTGTCTTCTCAATGTGAGTCAATTTGAGAACGACATCATGGGGATACAAGCGATCTACATGAACTGTTGCCTATAGTAAATCACATGTTTTCTAGGATAATCCATGGATGCAGGGAATTCATGGTTGAACTATGAATCCTAGAATAAATAGATGTGGTGTCTAGGTGGCTAGTAGAACTACTCAATTGATAGCTAGTGGGAGGTCTATTCATGGACAAATGAAAATTGGACGGAAATATTATAGCCCTGGCAACTGGTATAAATAGTACAAAAGAAAACATTAAATTGTCGTGGCGATGTTCTTGTTTTCGGGCTGGATCCATGTACTATTTTCATGTACTACTATATTACAATTCAGATATAGGTTTTGTTAATGTTGTATGTGGTTCCAATGATTCATTGTACTCTTGGTGGCCTTTTCCTAGTGTGGGGTNAGTGTGAAACACTTTGTATTCCTTGTGTCACTTGTGTTATAGAACCTTCATTTTCAGTGTCCTATGTGTTGCCTAAGAATTCCCGTGTAATATGATATCTGTAAATATGTTGGCCTGTCAGGTTTTCTTGAAAATGGATAGGTAAAGAGGATTTTGACAACAAGTTTTTTGAGAAATGGTTACATCTTGAGTTAGTGCATCATTTGCATGGGTGATGTCTATATATTCAAAACCAGTCATCAATTTACAATGCTTGTCATTTGACAACTTCCTCAAAGTTAATTTCCATGTTATATCCTTTAACTTTAGTAAGAAAATTTGTCTATGGACCTTCTATAAATTGTCACTGAAACAAGATTGTTACTGGAATACATATTGCATAGGCTATTTACAAAATAATGCTATTTTCTTTTTCTATCTACTATAGGTTTTTCCTTTAAATGCATTTTCATAAACATGAAAGTTATGAATAGTAAATTACCAAGGTCATATTTCTTTATGGCCAAGTGCATATGGAATATTTATTGACATGTATTTTCTAGACCCAAGTTAGTCACAAAATATGGGGAATGATTAATAGAAAGCATTGGAAAGTTGATAGACAATCAGAAGTCTTACTTCACACAAGTTCTAATTAGCCTTTGTTTTTCGCAAAACAAACTACCATAAATAACTCGGTCATCCTACAAATAACATGTCTGTCAGAGTACCAGCATAAAACCATTGAAAATGTGAAGGTGCGCAAGGGAAGAATTTATTAACAATCAGTTCTATGAGTTATCTACATAATGGTTGAAAATAGAACTAGCAGTCCCAACTACAAGAAGCATATACTTATGTAAAGAACACGGGGGCATAAATTATAGGTGACTAGATTATGGGGGTGTAGTGATTTGTATTTGTTTTATATGTTAGGTTTGACATAAAAACATTTCAGGGTGTTTGAGGAATTTTCTTCCATATAACAATGTTGAAGATCCTAAGTGTTAAATATTGTACTGGTTGTTAGGATCCTGCTATTCTCTCCATGTGTTCTTATCAACAGACTAAATGTATTCCACCATGTTATACTTATTTTATAGTTCCATAGGATCATGCAATCGATGTGGCAGTGATTACTACTTGTTGATGTGCTTCAATTGTGAGATTTGGATCGAAGTGTTGTGCAAATACATATAGATCTTCTAGGAGAAAATTACAAGTTTGTTGAAGTGGACATTGCTATGTGTCAATGTACACATCATTAATAATTTTGCAATGCTATATGTTTTATCGTCTGAAATGTGGTTTTGTGTGTTGCATAGTTGATGTGTATCTTCCCTGTGGAAAAAAAGACATCCATATGTCAATTCAAATATATTATAGAATATATTGTATTTGTTTTGCATTCAGGTATTCGTTGTTGAAAGCAAGAGAATTTGGACAAACCAAGGAAGTATTAGCACTAGTGCATTGCAAACATACTCCCAAAAATAGAGACAGAGGTAAATTGTCTTTCGATCCCATGGTGATTGCAGAAATAATGAAAAGCATGTGAATCATATTCACCTCCTCCTTCTGATCTCAACACTTTAATCTAATGACCACTTTGCTTCTCCACCATTTGAATTCTATGAACTTGTTTAAAGTTTCTGATTTATTTGCCAAAAAGTACATCCAAGTCTTCCTATTGTAATCATCTATGAAGGCTAGGAAGTAGTAACTTCATCCTAGTGATTGGGTTTGCATTGGACCACATAGATCTGTATGAACCAACTCCAATGGTGCCTTTAATCTATAAGAAAACCCTTTAGGAAAACTATCCCTATGTTGATTTGCTAGAATGCAACTCTCACATGAACTAGCTAGCTCTTGAGTGGGAGGAAAACCTTCAACCATCTTTTTCTACTTCAAGGGTTTTAGACCACCAAAATATAGATGATAAAATCTGAGATGCCACAACCAAAAATATTCTGAACATGTTTCCTTTTGGGCAAGGGAGACATCTTGTCTATTATAATTCATGGAAAGAGGATACATTCTATTCTTTGTCATAATCACCCTAGAAATAAACATCTTACTGGAAGGTTTATAATATATGAAACAATCATTGCCTTTAAATATTACATCAAGCCCTTTTTAAGTAAGTTGGACAACACTAATAAGATTATGTTTCAAACGTGGGGAATAATACTCATCTCACATGTGTCTTTTCTAATCTTGTTTGGTTCATATGTTGACCATTCCTTTTCCCATGACTTTTAGAATATTTTCTGACCCCAACTTGACTTCAGTCCTTACTGAATCATCCAGATATGTAATTAAGATTTTGTCTCATGTCATAAGATTGCTACATCCACTATCTAATAGTCAAATAGCATTAGAAGTCTCTTAAGAAATATTACAGGTAAGAAATAATGAGTCTTCATAGTTCACAATGATGTTAGAATAATTTTCATCCTCTTTTCTAAGATTATCCTTCTTCTTCCTACACTGATGCACATAATGACCTAGCTTGTTACAATACAAATATTTAACTTCATATTTTTCATACCTTTGATCTGGTCGTGAGCTTCTGCTTTTTCTCCCCCTTAAGCTATGAGGATTTTGATCTAGTCTCATTTCTTGTTCTCAACTATCCCTTTGGTTGTTTCTTTTGTTGCTTCTTCCCCTGCCTCTTGACTTTGATTCTCCTCTACCTTTTGAGATCAAAACTCAAGATATGAATGCATTTTCCAAGGAATTATCATACCTTTTCATCCTGGATTCATGGGATAACACAGATCCCAACATTTCATCTACATATAGTTGTGCCAAGTCCCTAGATTGTTCAATGGCTATGAGCACTGCACCAAAATTCTTAGGTAAGGTTCTAATAACCTTCTCTACCACTCTATAATATAGAATCTCTTCATCCTTCGTTCTTAATTGTTTTACTATCTTCATGACTTGGATCATGTACTGGTCTACTGAATCTCACTCCTTCATCTTCATATTCTCAAAATTCATTTGTAAAGTCTGCAACTTTAGTTTCTTTACCTTGGTAATAGCCTCGTTGTTGGTCTCTATGATGTCTGAAGTTGTCTTTAAAAGTTTTTCCACTGATATATTGGGAGATATACTTTCATCCAATCCATTTTGAATAAGGTAGAGTGTTTTTTAATCCTTCTTCCTGCTATCTATGAGATGATCCTTTTGAGCATTGGTCAAAGCTCACTCTTGCATGATCAACTGGTGGATTTTTATAATCTTGAACTACAAGATCCCAAACATCATGAGAACGTAATAGCATCATCATATTGATTTCCCGAACTTCATAATTTTTCCCTGTACAAACCGAGACCTGTGGTTGTGCAAAGGTATTTATTTAAGCCATTTTTAGTCCCTACCCTTTGGGAAACATGGACTTATAGTAATAGATTTTCCATGGTTGTATTATTACAGCATAGAAACCAAACAATTTAAGAAAATTTTTAATAGTTTCATGGACATTTCCAAGTTGCTTTTGGTTTTTAGGATAAATTTTTAATTTGGACGCCTTATTTGGCCTCTTCCCAAGGCACACTCTTACCATATCTTAGCTTAAAATCACTTTCAAGTGCATATTTGATCCCATAATGGATTAACATGGATTAATTCTAACTTTAAAGTTAGCATTAATTCCCAAACATTAAATGTTTACCGCCCCATCGCCCAAACTAGTGCACCCCCGCTACTCCCCTGTAGGGCTACACGACCTCCCGGTCAAGGATCTCTGATTCTTGAGTCAAATGAATCTCTGGAACCTTAACGGTCCCATTATGTATCTAAACACATGCCCTTTCGGTGCCTTGGTGCAGGTCTGACAACACCCGCAACCTTCCCTTTTTGCTCTTCTGCGAAATCTCAGA
>JASDQU010225299.1:4433-19698 GCA_032191745.1 Picea mariana | reverse complement strand
CCAATAGAAGTCATGGATTAATGGTACAACCCGATCCTCTTGCATGTGAGTGAACACAACAAATTCCTTTAGGCTAGCCTTTGAGTCTTTGTAGTATTCTACCTGATTTTCCATCTCAACTATGTATTATTTGAACTATCTATTTTCCTCCATGAATTTAAAAATGGCCTCTCCCGAAGCTTGAGATGTAGCAATCCTAGATGTAGCCAAACTTCAAAGTGACCAAAGTCCATGACTACTAATTCGGTGGTCTCAATCACCACTTAGCCATCATCAATATTCCTCTGCTTGTGTGTTTTCTTTTTGATGTATTTCCTTTTCCCATCATACTTGAATGTTTCTAGCACAATGAAAGGGTCCTCATCATAATTAGCGAGAAAATTTTGAGCATCTCTTCGAGCCATGATGCGGTTTCCATGGAGCTAATTCCTTCTCTAGCTAATCTCAAGTCATTTTTTGTCTACTAATCCTAGGTTCTTTAGTTCGGTGGGTTATCACCAAATATGTCTTGGTTACTGTATTATGAGGTTTGATAACTTCTTTTGTGGTATCCTTATTTCCATGACCTGTTGCAGAAGCCAAACCATATGTATGAGTTACTCTCACTTTCATTGCATCTATAGATGATTGTCCTATCTCAAGCACATTTGCAATAACACTTATACGATCCTTGGGATAGACTTGAGTCGATTTTGCTTGACCCTCCCTTTGTTTGTTGCATCCTAATTTCAGACATGAACATAATGATAATCTTTATCTCCTTCACAACTTTCCTCCTTTGGGCATTCTCGGTGGTAGTGGGGTCAAGTTAACCTTTGTTATTTAAAAGGATTGCCAATCTTTCCATGCTAGTCATGGACCTTAAAATCCCAAACTTGCAACTTGAAGAAATCCATCTCATTTTCTCTCACTAATGTTGTAGAAAAATATATCAATGTAAAGGCCTCGATCATGAGAGGGTACATCAGGAGCAATTCTTTCTTATGTTCCTTCAACCTGACATTTTCCAAGAATTTTGTTATTTGATAATCTATTTCCATAATTACTAACCTATCTCGAACATGCTTGAGTAGGATGTGTAGGGATGAAGTGTATCCATATATGCATAAGTAGTTTCCATCTTGCTCCACATACTAGTAGCCAATGGGTTCTAGCACCTCCAATGCCCCCTCTAAAAATTTTAGACATGACTTGTTGAACACAAGTCGTAGAGAGGATCCAAGAATACCTCACACAAGTACTCATAGTGTTCTAAGTACTTGCACTTCCATAATTTCTGATAATGCACTGGGATAGGTAGAAGAGAAGGGTGCCACATGTTAGACAACTTCAGAAATGTACTCATAGAACAAAATACATCTAGTAAGAATGCCACCATGTGGAATTGAGGAGATTATCATCAGGATTCTCCAAGCATTTCTTGATAACAATGATGATGTTGCTTGAGATAATCTTTTCCTAGTTGAACATTGATTGTTTCTTTACAATGTGGTGTATCACAGGAACCCAATATTCATGTAGTTGCAAGCAGTTCTTATCCCCATAAAACTTGCATACCAACATCACAACATCTTTGATTGGCTCCTTCAATTGATCAATGGGATATATATTCAATTGATGCTTAAGAAATGACTTTTCTCCTTACCACCAACTTTCAATCACCTTGACTAGATTGCATTTGCTTGCGAATCCCTATATGAATTACTTGTTTAGCATGATCTGTGAAGTTGGAAGCTATGGTTTTCAAAGTATGGGGTGCACATGAACCAATTCGAGTCCCTTTATTATAATACATTTTGTGTTCTTTAGTGTTTACTCGCTAAACATACCAATTTATTGTATTAGGACCATGGATGATTTATGTCTTGGTCACAATCTTGTGCAATTGATAGAGTTTGACCACATAGATGATGGCCTCATTATTGGGAGCATCTACATGCAATTCCATTGTTGGGAATTGTTCTTCGATAAGTCTTGAACAAATTTCCAAAGGTTCAGCTGTATGGGACACCGATGTTAGGATCGATGTCGTTGTATACTACCATTGATATMTGACATAGTGAGTTCTTCCATTTCCTTTTTCTTTGATCTCTTTGCCTTCTTTGAAGTCAGGGTGCCAAACCTGTACTTCCACCTTCGTGAAACATTCAATCATTAATYGTTAGCTCAAACACATGTACAAGTAATTCAAATATACATGAGGTTRGTGCAAGTATATATTAAACTTGTAAGGTAGATGAACATGCAATATATAACCTCTAATCAACACTTATGATGTGATATAATGGAGGAGCAAATGAGACTAGGATTATAGACACTTTCCCATCTAAAGATAATAAAGCTCACATCAAATTAATGAAGGTAAGAATATCTTGGTTAAGTGTACAAGGAAATATTTAAGTTGAGCGGTATGGTGAATCGAAAATGATTATCTCTACAAACAAAAAAAATATTCCACATGTATTATATATATATATATATATCACGGGAGACCAAGATGAGTGTAGTTCACTACGTAATTAACTGCATAACACTCACTTGGTGAGGATGAATAATGGCAGACTATGGTCAAGCCCTGGTTAAGTTTTGGCACAGTTCCACTTCACCCATTTCCAATGGTATTGTAATTGCATGATGAGAAAATAAGGTTCCTTTGCAAGGGTAGTGAATCCTTAGTGTATGCAACCATTAGATACTTAGCTCAAGGTATTCTAATTGCTATCATAATGCTAACACAAACCAACCACCAATCCATGGAGGATAGAGTGATATTATCAACAACTTCACATATCTTTCATTGTGTATGAGAGTGTGAGAGATTATCAAAGATGTGGATGCAAGGCTTAAACTTACATTTTATATGTGTACAACTCAATAATAACATTTGTTTTTGGTATCTAGTGTAAACTTGTTGTTGTTGATTACAACACCTGATCCAGTAGGGACATCCAGTAAGGCACACAACAAAGGTATCTAGTCTAGGGGATCAACCATGAGATCCAGTGAGGCACACGACAAAGGTAGCTAGCCTAGGAGGTCGACCATGAGACCTCCTGCATGAAGCTCAAAGCACTCAATCATTCGAGCTAATCCACCGAGCTAATCCACTGAGCTAACAATAACAACACACATGATGACTCTTTTCTCTCTTCTTTGAATGCTAATGACCTCTTCTTCACATTTTACATAGCAATAATCGTTGAAATGTTTGGCTCATGCAATGGAAGCCCTAATCATAGTTGCAAGGGTGATAGTTTAGCTCAACGTTCCTTTGCAATAAATCTGGTGAAAGCGATATATGCAACGATAGTATTTACACTGCTTACCTTTGAACCCTAATTGTTTATCAAATGTGGGTGGTCTCTCCTTCACATATGATAGAGATGGCATAGTGAAAATTGATGGTTTTCCCGTTACTTACCTTTGGATACTTTTAATCGTGGTTGAAAACCCTAACACAAACGGTTCCCTTTCCTTCGCATGAAGGTTGTACGTTTAACTCCAACGTTAGTAAACTTAATCATAGTTGTGACAGCGAATGCGAATATCCCCTTTTGTTAACCAGAGCGATAGCATTGGTATTCTAACCACAGTCCCTACATTGACTGCGAATAACGTTTTTCCATGTTTGCCTTAACCTCCACGATCGCGCTCGCCAGCTTGAACTCACTTCAAAGCTATTGCACACATAAAACTAGTTGCATGTTAAAGCCATTTGCGTTCTAAAGCACAGGTCTGCCTTCCGATCGTCAAAGCGATGGCGAGATAACCCAGTTGGACTCGGAACGATGGATATCACTATGCAATAAAGGGTTTCTCGTCCCTGTAACACTTCGTAATAAGTTAAAGACAATCCTTCAATTTCAAAGGCCTTGGATATGGATGGAAAGAAGTAAGGAGTTTTTCATTATTGAGTAAGGTTCAATTTTAATGAGGGTTTTTTGTTAAGTCATGAGTTACCTTGAGGTAGTGGTTAAAGGTGTGTGTGCCCTGTGTACACATAAGTTGATCAAAGTCCACTCGATGCTCTTCAAAATTTTAAGTGCAGCTTGAGTGGGCCTAATGGTTAAGAACATGTGTTTCTTGCTTGGAGGTCACAAGTTCAAAACCAGAAAGGTAGAGTTTGTACATGTTGAATGATTAATATTGACTAACTATGAAGAGGTTCGAAGGATAGGCATCCCTCGTGACGTGGGACCCTCATATCGAAGTATTTCTAGATGTTTCGGCCCTTGCCAAATCACAAGTTCTTGCTAGCACTACAAATTATCGATACTAACTACAAAATTTTAATGATTAAAAAAAGAAAAACAATCCTTCAAACATGCCATGAAAGTTTGTTAAATATTCTAAGAGAAAAACACTATTATTTACCGATAATATCTTGGTTCATAGAGCATGGGTGTACTACAAAATTTGTATACTTGGATTTTAAACGAAACATGATCTTCATTGATGGTGAAATCTAGTTCTACTTATATGGTAAGGGTTGGTATGGCTTTCAATTTCAATCAAATAAAAAAAGATATAGACTTTTCTTTTTTGCAAGGACCTTACTTTATAAGAACCATTAGGTTTTACCTTAATGATCGTCTATGAAGTTTGGTATAGAGGTGATTCCCTCATCTATTTAAGTCTAGGTGAATCTCCCACATAACTTTTAATTTTTGGGATAATAAAACCCTTGAGGTAATTAGACACAAGTTAAGGAGATATTTAGATAAGGTTGAAATAAGATTAGGCATTTTCATTTATGCTTAGATTTTGTATTAATAAATATAAATGAATGTTTCTCTACAATAATATAATTTCAAATAGATAAATAAATTCATCTACATTAAATGTATTATGAGTAACTTCCTTTTAACTATAATTATTGTCATGAGTATATGGTCATTTCACTAGCTCAAAGAAGATCTCCCTCTCAAAAGAAATAATAAGAGTTTTAGAAAGTCTCTAATCTCTCAAGCGGAAGAAAAAAATATCTTCATGTCTCCTCCCAACTCAAAAATTAAAAAATGTCAACCCAAAACAAAAGTATTTGGGCTTTGGAAATAACCCCAAGACGGGGATATCCTAACATGAAAGAATAAATCCATTTCCCACCTAAGAGGGAATGAGAGATCTTGATTAATGAAGAAAATAAAATTCCAAAGTGTTTAATTTTTTTTTTTCCAAAGTGTTTTAAAAAAAAGGTGTAGCGAACATAAATATATAAAATATATAGAGATAAATAAATAATCATTAAATAATAATAATTAATACAACATAATGAAAATACATGTCTTATCCAAAAGACATGTCTATTAATGAAAGTGCACCAATACATGTGTATATATGACCCTCATTATCATTGTAATCAATCATTTGATTCATATACATTTTTACTCAATATAATATTGTTTCATCCTAAATGGATTACCTTACTCTATCCTACTTAAATTGGACATTCTTATAATTGTCAAACAAGTTTGTTTGTCACAGTGGTATTAGAGCCTTGTTTATGATCCCATCCTCTGGCCTCTAGACTCTTGGTTAAAATTTTGTTGCCCTTGATAACGTCACCGTAGGCCTTTGGCCACTTGAATTTTCAGAGTTCATGGAATTCTAGATCTTTGACCACAACCGATCATTGACCATTCAATATTCAAAATCAATTGAAAAAAAAATGATTTCATTACAAAATTTAAAATCCAAAAATTTATGTTGAAAAAAAAAACTTCATTCAAAGTCTAAAGAACCAGAAAGAAAATAAGGAATATATATATATATATATATATATATATATATATATAAAACTCTGTTTAAAAAAAACAAAAAAACAGAGAATTATAAAAATTATGAAAGTTAAGGAGTATTATATAAACTTATCGAGATAAAAGGTTATTAAAGTACTTTAAAAGGTGAAAAAATAGATTATATATATATATATATATATATATATATATATATATATATATATATATATATATATATATATATATATATATATATATAAGGTTCTTTAAGAAGTAAGTGAGAAGGTTAAAGGAGTAAAATCAAAAGAATTTTTATTATTAAAGTTAAGAAAAATCCATCATAATGTGTGTTATATTAAAAAAGATATAAATGATATTATAACGTATAAGAGTTTTTAAGATTAAAATGATGAAATAAATATTTTTTTATGAAGGTTATTTGATTTAATCTTATGAGTTTTCTACATTAAAGGGGAATTAAAGGGGAGTATCCAAAGAAGAAAGGTTAACATCGTTATTAACTTAAGGTATAATGAAAATTACATTAATATTGATTTGCCAAATCAATTATTAAATTCAGAGCCGATAATAATTGAAAAGAAATATATTTTTCAAATTAAAGAGTTACAAGTGACAATTGATGAATATGAATATATATCTCATTTATATGTTACAACTATGTATAAAGAATAAGTTGACATCATTATCGGGTTACCTTAGTTTAAAAATCTAGGTACCTTCATCTTAAACATGGAGAAAAAATTGTGCATTTCATTATAAGGATATGATCTAGGTGGATATCGATGACCACCCACCTATTCCAACTAGCTCAAAACACTCTTCTGACAACTTACTGTTTTTAGCAATTTTTTGGTTTCTGAACTTTCAGGGCCATTTTGAGGGCCTAAATCAAGTTTTTTTCCAGGATCAAGCACCTCAATAATAGCTAAAGGCTCTAATTGAGCCCCTAAAATGAATCTCCTCGATGATACCTTTCTAACGAGCTATCATGCACCCCAAACGAAGATCGTATGCCAAAATTACACCCTCGAGAAGTTGATACACCAAACTACCCAAAACGAGGTCCACAAAACTGTCGGCTTTTCATCTTCTGAGGTTAGGGATTTGGATTTTATTTATGTTAAAAATGCCTTTAGAGCCTCATTGTAACCATATTCTTTCGAATGTGAGTAGCCGTCACATCTCTTCTCAAAGATAAGCTTCCACCATTCTAGCGAGTCTTTCACTCTGTATTTCAACAGTTTTGTACATTTTGCTCATTAATAGAAATTGTGTATTACTGTATTTGCGTGTTTATGGTTGCATATCTGATATATTTTTGTTATATTATTGGATATCTGAGATCTCTCTATACTTTTCTTTATTAAATCTCTCATTTCATGCCGAAAATAATTTAGATCAGTGGTATCAGAGCATGCTGCTCTTAATCATTTTTTCAGTGCATGTCCCTGACGAGGTCCAAGTATAGCAAGTTGGGTCTCGAGCTTGTCTCTCTTGAGGAAAATTTCTCTTGCACGCCCAAGAAACCCTCCATGGCAGAAGAAAAGAAAAACAACAAAGCAGACAATTCTATTAATATGTTGCTTGAGCAAGCTATCACGTGACAGAGGGACGAAATGATGGAGAATTTTTTCCACATTCTTCAATGCCTACTGATAACAACAAACGCGTCTTCATTAAGCGATCACTTTGGAGGAACCTCTCCTTTCAAGGTATAAGTTAATTTTGATATTCCCATATTTGAAGGACATATAGATGCAGATGCCCTAGAAAAATGGTTAAATCTGCTAGAAGGTTATTTCTCTATTCATAATTTCTCCGACAGGGAAAATATTCCTTAAGGCTCTTCCCCATGTCAAACATTGGTAGGAAACTTACTGGGAGCAAAGTTCCATAGAAGAGTCTGGAATATATGGGGCCGAACCCACTTAGGATTTTTTTGTGGATGGTCAAGGAACAATATTCCCATGTTGGAAACTATGATGACCAGTACATGAGATGGACCACACTGCGGCAAGAGAGGGGACAATTAGTGTCGGAGTTCACCAATACCTTCCATACCTTGCGCACCAAGCTGTGCATCAAAGACTCCGAGCGACATCTGGTTCTGAAATACCGTGGGGCTCTACACAGATACATCCAAACTGAAATGGATTTTTTGGACATCTCATAACTGGGTGCTGCTTGTAGATATGATGTTAAAATAGAACATGAATTTAAGCACCAGAACAAGTGCGAGTTCAGGTCTGCAAATCCGCAACAACCAAAGTATGGTAAAGATGACCCTAACAACCAGCCTTCAAAAAACCACTCCAAGCCACAAGAAAAGAAGGGTAACAGAAAGATGAAGAAGGACACTGGAAAATGGTGCGATTTCCACAAAATCCCTTGGCACAACATCGATGAATGTCACTCAAAACAATCATTGGTGGCCGAAATTAAATACAAGGAGCCAAACCTTGATTCATAATATGATTCGGAAAATAATGGTAGAATACAGATCATCAACGTAGACCCCACTGCTATTGTTGCGACCGCAACAATTCAACCAGAAGAACCAACAGATCCTGAAGAGGGGGAGCACCTTTTTCATTCATAGATGTGGGTGAAGGGGACCCCACTGCATTTTATTGTTGACAACAAAAGCAAGAAGAACCTCATCTCAGTAGAGGTCGTCAAACAATTGAGATTGTCGACAACACCACACCCATTACCATACAACATCCGGTGGCTTCGCCAGGGACGATATCTTCGTGTTAGCCAACAACGACGATTGTCATACGACATCCATCCCTTCAAGGATGAGGTGTTATGTGATGTTACCCTGCTGGATGTCTGTGATGTTCTCTTGGGCCATCCATATATGTGGAAGCACCATGCTATTTATGAGTCTCGACCCCATAGTGTCATTGTTGCTATGGGGTGTCATCTCTACAAGATACTAGAGGTAGTTCCAACTATTGTCCCGCCTAAATAGTGCCACAAGGTAGCATCTCATACTAGAAAATTCAACTTCTTCACAATTTGTTAAAAAAGTGAACATAAAGACACTACAACCACTACAGCCTCAGTCCAAGCACCTTCTTTCCAACAGAAGCAAGTCGACAAGATTGCAACAAAGCATAAAGATTCCTTCTACACATAGGCATTTCATGTAGCCATACTGATTAAAAAGGTCCAACCCTTCCAACCATAGGTTCATGACAACCTTCAACAAGCTAAGCAACACAACTTCTCTAGCAAGGCAAACATCTCATCAAGATGCATATTCAATAAATGATTTTCCCTCTCCCCTGGGCACTCAATGCAATGGATACCATTTCTTCCTAGGGAGGGAGGATTGATCTAAGTGGATATCGGTGGCCACCCACCTATTTCAACTGGCTCTAAATAGTCTTCTGGCAACTTACTATTTTTAGCAGTTTTTTGGTTCCTAAACTTCCGGGGCCATTTTGAGGGCCTAAATGAATTTTTTTTCGGGATCGAACACCTCCATGTAATTCTAAATATTTTATTGATCCCCCAAAATGAATATCCTCGATGATACCTTTCCAATGAGCTATCGTGCGCCCCAAAAGGAGATCGTATGCCAAATTTACGCCCCCGAGAAGTTGATACACCAAACTACCCAAAACGGGGTCCACAAAACTGTTGGCTTTTCATCTTCCGGGGTTAGGGTTTTGTATTTTCTTTATGTTAAAAAGGCCTTTAGAGCCTCATTGTAACCATCTTCTTGTGAATGTGAGTAGCTGTCACATCTCTTCTTAGAGATAAGCTTCCACCATTCTAGCGAGTCTTTCACTATGCATTTCTACAGTTTTGTACATTTCACTCATTAATATAAATTGTGTATTATTGTATCTCTATGTTTATTGTTGCATCTCTGATATATTTCTGTTATATTATTGGATATCTGAGATCTCTCTGTACATTTATTTATTATATCTTCGCTCTCATTTCGTGCCGAAAATAATCCAGATCAGGATAAATTGATGACATTCCAAGACACCACTATGAGGTCAAAATCGATAATACCTTCATCAAAAGACTTTAAAGATATCTCTAAGGTGATCCTTCAAGAAAACCAGAAGTCAATATCCAGGATGAAAAAATAATTTGATGAAGTTATTACAAAAAAAATGAAGAGATTTTCTGCTTTAAAAACCACAATAAAAAACTACTTACACAGATCAAGAAGTCAAATGATAGAAAACAATGTGTTTAGAAGTTCGAACAAGAAAATCAGGACCTTGGAAGGAAATTATCGGAAAAAGATGAAGAAACCTCACGTTTAAAGAACCTTAATCAAATATTATTGGAACAAATCAGAATACTGAAAGAGGAAGAAGCTAAGAAGGAAGACAAGAACAAAGTCAACAAATCAGATAAGGAATAAAACTCACGCCTAAAGGTTCATAACCAAAGTTTACTCGCATAGATTAAGAAATGAAAGAGTGATAAGAAGTTTCTACAGAACAAGCTAGAACAACTTATCAACAATCAATTATTGGTTGATAAAGAGACAATGACTGAACCTATGGAACTAGAGAAATATTCAGATGTAAAAATCCCAATTGTAGATAAATCAATTAATACAGACCCAATCAACCTTAGAACTCAAAATGATGCAAATCCAGTTGATTGAAAGAGGTCTTCAAATGTCGAAGTAGAAACAAGTGAGGGGTATGAAGAAGACTCAATTCCAAAAGTTAATCAAGAAAAATATACAAGTATACGAGGTAAAGCTCAAGTTGCAAGGATGCCTTATCGAAATCCTAATCACAAAAGTCAATACTTCAACCAATCAATGTATCAAAAGAAACAAATGACCGATATGCCGAAGACTATTACTTCCACTACAAGTGGTGCTCAAAGTAGAAGCTATCTTGGGAGTCGAAATACATCAAATTTTTTCCAAGAACCATATAAATGATTAGTTCCGCAGAAGATCAAATTAGGCTGGACAAAATCCTTTACAATTCAACAATTCTACTCAACGCTTAGAAGATCCTTTCATCTCAAGTCCTCAATAATCACTAACTCAAGAATAAAGAATCAACAGAGAATATTACAAGTGTTATGACCCAAGGGGCCCATATATATGGCTAAATGTATATGATATGACCCCAAGGGGGGTAATATATGGCCCTAAATGTACATGTAATGTGTAAATACATATGTAATAGGGTCAGCCTAGTGATAAAGGGGCCTCATGTGCAAGTGTGAATAACTATATATAAGAGATCATGTATTCATTATTGAGAGGGGAATTGTGAAGTATGAATGGTCTTTGGTTAATTGGAGGGGGTTCCCCAATTATTTAAGGAGTTATTGTGTAACTTGTCTATACTGGAGTTGTGCTCCATGTTGACATTCTATACACGGTGTGTATTTATGTTATTTTATGATATTTTGAGCATTTGGAGCATAACATTTGGTATCAGAGCTCAAGGTATCGGGGTTTCGCTGCTACATCTGAGACACCTTGGAATTTTTGCTATAAATATTTCATAAGGAACCCCTTGGAGTTTATTTAGTAGACGGATCAAGGTACATGGGGTTCAAATTTCATCTCCTAAAGCCTTATACTTTTAGAGATATAGCCTGTGTAAGATAGGGTTCTGGAATCAGCTTGAATTTAGTCATTACAAAATTTTCGCTATAAAATATTTTCTGTTATGTTTAAGAACCTAAAATCCATAGGATATTCAAATAAGTTATCAAGGTATCTTTGGTAAAAATTTCAGCTTCTGGGTAATCCCACTTTTGTATATACACCCTATGGAAGATAGGGTATTTGACTAGTGCTATTGACTAGTCTCAAACATGTGTTTCGGGTAAAACAATCATAACTTATTCATAGAAGATCCAAATTGAGTGGGAATAGTTGCATTGAATATTGGAAATTCTATAGTATTTATGGTACAATTTTTGGAATTTTATATCAATTATTGTGCATGGGGCACACTGTACAAGCGCTCTCTACTAGAAAGGAAAAAAAACAACAAGGTGTGGGGAAGTTATCATAACTTCCACTTGGCACATCCAATTTTGGTCAGACCTATGACATTGCAGAGAAGAAATTTCATAGTACTACAGGTCTCAATTTTATACTAAGAAGGGCCAAAATTTCAGAGATACATCACAAGTAAGGTCGGCCAGGAGGACAAACTCCAATTCAAGGTTTCAAAGGTATGTTCACTTAAACCTATCATAACTTTTGATTGGAATGTCCGATTGAGCTAATTCAAAATCCATTGGAAATATAAAACATAGAAGAGCATATTGGAACAAGTATTACAACTATTTGAGATCTTTATCCTTAATATATTGAGGTTGTGATTTGAGGGTTTGGATTAGACCTCAATTACGAATCAATGGAAATATCTAAATTTACAAGAGATGAAGATAAAGATGAAATCAATCCTATGGAATGGTTGAGGTTGGTAAAAGAATATAATATGACTCCTACGAAGGCAATAGATTATTTTTTTGATGAAGCTTGGAAGTGGTGGATGAGTGTTGATCAAAATACTAGATGTCACTGCACATGGGAATAATTTGAAAAACTCTTCTCAGATAAATGGATTAGGGATAAAAAAATGGAGGAAATGTATAGAATTCAAGATGAATTAAAAGAAACAAAGGAAGAGATTAAGAATAAGGGTGAGGAGCTATATAAGATAATATCCCTTAATGAATCACTCATTAAGGAGGTTAAGAACCTAAAGCAAGAAAAGACTAGAAAAGACAAGTGGGAAAAAGATGAATCAAGAGAAGATTTGAAAAAGAAAGATGAAGATATATGTAGATTACAAAGCCATAATAAAAAACTATTGCATGAGGTTAAGAGATTGAAAGAAGAAAAGAAGAATTGTCAAAATAAAGAAGAAAGAAGAATCTTGGATGAAGAATCTACCAAAAGACTACAAGAGGAAATTTGCAAGAAGGTTGAAGAATCCTTAAATATAGATGAAGTAAAGTCAGAAATACAAGCCAGAATTGAAGAAGGGTGTCATAATTTGTTAGATGGGATCACATTGCAGCTTCAAAAGGAGAAAGAAGACTAGATTCAAGAAGGTCAACATAAGATACTCGAAGAAGTTGAACTCCATATAGAGGATGTACATGCCAAATATGATGGTATTATCTCGAAGGCTAGAGTAATCAAAGACGAAGAAAATATGATCAAGGATTCCATTGTAGCTGAAAATAAGATAGATGAAATGCATGTGCAGAGTGAAGGAAGACCATCAAATGTGAAACCATATCGACACCCTCATTACCAAGTAACATTTCAAGGAAGACAAGAAGTATGATATCAACATTATGAAGGAAGAAAAACACATTGGAGATAGCTTGCTCATGGGTTTCGATGCCTTGACTTGATGTTTATGTGGTGCACTTCCTTAGGAGGTTGGACACCTATGTAGCTTGGTGACTTCTTCATGAGGTGTACACATGGGGGTTGGTTGGTTGCTAATTGGGAGGACACCTCACCTTTGAGGAGGAGCATTGGGCATCTTGGATGGGGGTGTTGAGCCCTAGATGGCACAAGGACACTTGGTTGCTTGCATGGAGGCTTGTACTTGACATGAGGATGCTTGGGTCGAGGAGTGATCATGTAGGTGTGGTGGACCCAAAGGTACACATGACTTAGGAGGTAGAATCAAAGAAATGGAGGCCTTTAGAGAAGGAGTGTTGGACATGTCTTAAGGAACATTCAACCTTGGACCCTTCTTTGTTGGACATGCATGAATTGGCACTTGACATGTGTCACTTATGGTTGGAGTCCTCTGCGTGTGAGCCTATTTAGTGTGTACATAGGTTTTTTTTGTGTGGACTAGATCCACTTGTTAATGTTGGCCTCCCTCACCTTTCATATACATAAAGGGAGGAGAGAGTCTTTTCATTATCTTAGGTGATCACATACTTGTGTTAGATATGTGACAGCTAGGGTGACTTAAGATATTTTTCATTGTATTTTCTCTCTTTTGTCTTGTTAACTAAGGTTCTTGGGGATATCCAAGAGAAGGATAGGGTTAGATTTTTTCCCTAAGAAGACAAGGAAGCTAGGGTCTAGAAGAAACCCTAGGGGAGAAAAGAGAGAACTTGATATTGTGGGATAAGAAGATTAGGGTTTTGTGACATTTCAAAACCCTGTTGCTACTTGGAGTGCTTGATGTGGAGAAGAAAGGGAGAGACTATCTTGTACACTTGTGGGGGGGAAATGTAGGTGCCAAGGAAGACTTTTTGATGTGTATGCTAGCTCATTGCAGATATTTGGTGGAGAGACCAACTTTGATTAGGTGATTCCTAGCTAGAAGGAGTTGGTGGCTAGGGTTTTCTTATTGTTCTCCTTAATAGGGTTTGGAGAACTTGACTTGTACTAGCTCGTATTGAGCTAGAGTATGTTCTTGTACTTCACCTTATATACATACATACATACATGAATATATATGAAGTGTTCAAGTTGTCCAAGCTTTGTGTAATTGCAAATTTGGATTTTAGCTTGTTATCTTCATGATTGAGTAGATTCTAGCATTCGTTATGCACGCTGATTTGACATAACATTGAGTATAATTTGTTAAGTGATTTAACACACATATATCAGGTAGAGGGGTAGATTTACTACGATAATAAATCATTTTCAGATCTGTTATACACTTGCAAATTGTTCCTTGAGGGCTGAAACTTTGTGATATTTAAGTCACTTGATTGGTATTTATTTTCTTGAGTTGCCTTGTGAATTGGGTCGAAGAAAAGTAAAATATCTACTACTGCAAATCAATATTTTAGATTCATCTTTATGATAAAAATTCCATAGTAAATAGATCCAAAAAAACCTCAAAGTTGAGATGAAATTACTAAAATTACTACTCTAAATTTACACACAAATATGATAAATTTTAATTTTTTTTCAAATTATAATTTATCTTTACAAAACCCACCTTATCATGCACTTTAAAAAAAATAATTCCATTATATTTATGTTTATATAAACAAACTTTAAACACAACATAAGACTTTAGATTTTTATGATCTTTCACACTTTTCTAAACAAGTGAGCACCAACAAAACACTATCTAATCTCTTATGTCATTCAAAACCATGAATATAATTATGCATAAATATACCATAAAGATAAATTATATAATATGACAAAATCAAAACCATGAATATAATTATGCATAGATATACCATAAAGATAAATTATATAATATGACAAAACATTATCTTATATATTGTTTCATTCAAAACACGAAATATACTTATGCCCTATAAGAGATATGCCATAAAGATAAATTAAATAGTGTGATGGTCATTTCTAAAGAGCCTCAACCTCCTACATAGCTTCTTTTTCTTATAAAGAAGGAAGGGTTACTTGTGCTTTGAAATTGTGCATTAGTAAATGTAGATATTGAGTTCCCATAAATAAAAATAAAGAATTTTAAGATGATCAAGGTTTCCATTTACACTAGATATACTATGTAATTTAATATTTG
>JASDQU010225298.1:0-17007 GCA_032191745.1 Picea mariana | reverse complement strand
TCTGCAATCGTAATATTAACAAAGCCAAGTTGACTTACCAAAGTATTAAAGGCATTTAGATGTTCTGTCATAGAATCTCCATCTTCCATCCTAAGATGATACAACTTCTCTTGAATAAACAACTTGTTTTCCAGGGACTTTGATTGATACAAATTCCTCAACTTATCCCATAGTTCTTTGGCTATAGATTCTCCCGAGACATTCAACAATGCCGAATCTGCCAGGCAGAGTTGAATAGTCCTCCTTTCTCTTCTTTCCAACTTCTCCCAATCTTCCTTCGACATACTAGTAGGTGGTGAACTAGTAGTTTGTGCACTAGTAGGTTGTGTACCAGTAGCCTGTGTGCTAGTAGACAATGTACTAGTAGGCTATGTACCAGGATCCACAACAATCCATTGTTACTTGTCTATAAGAAGGTCCTCCATATTCATCTTCCATAGCTCAAAGTTTTTACCGTTGAACTTCTCTATCTCGATTCTATAAGAACTCACCATTCCTCTTTCTACACTCAAATCACCACTGCAAAATCTCCCACTAAACCTAGGTTTATCACAGACCCAAGATAAACTTGATCTATCAAGACCAAGACAAAACCCTAAACAACAAAGGCATCCCTCTGAAGCCAAAAATGAGCTTTGATACCACATGTAAATTTTGAACTTGTGAAGTAAAGAAATGAATATAGATTCTTAGGCAAGACATAATTTAATCAATGGCTCATACACAAAGTACACAGAGATTTTATATTGGAAACCCTCAACTGGGAAAACCTTTATTATATTCATTATCCCAAATTTCACCATTCACTATATAATATATACAATGTTTTTAGGTATTCCGTAGATACCAAAACCCTAATCCCTAAACCGGGATTATTTTTAGTAAACTGCTAAAAATAGAAAAATCCGCTAAAAATAGAAAAGAACCGCCCAACGCAATTATAAATCTGTAGATACTACTACAAGGGATCTTTAGACGCAGTTGTCGAATCTGACGTGCCCACATACACACATGCAAATAATATAACACATACACAGCGGAACCATGGTGGGCCCATAACCCCATGTAAGTTTTAAACCTATGAAGTAAAGCAATGCATATAGATTATTAAGAAAAACATAATTTAATCAAAGGCTCATACATAGAGTACACAGAGATTTTATACCAGAACCCCTCAACTGGGAAAACCTTTCTTATATTAATTATCTCGAATTTCACCATTCACTATACAATATATACAACGTTTTTAGGTATTCTGTAGATACCAAAACCCTAATCCCTAAACTGGGATTATTTTTACTAAATCTCTAAAAATAGCAAAAAACCACCCAACGCAGTTATAAATACGTAGATACTACTACGAGGGATCATCAGATGTAGTTGTTGAATCTGACGTGCCAACACACACACATGCAAAGAATATAACACATACCCAACATTCTCCCACTTGTTGTTTTCTTTGCATACAAGGGTCCCAATATTATATAGTGAACAATCCAGTGCAGTAATGCACATTGTTACTCTACACTAGGAGAAATTTTATGTTCTTACAGACTTTGTCAATGAATCTGCAACATTCTTCAAAGTGCCAACCTTTTCCAGCAACACCTTCTTTTCCTCAACCATGTCTCTCACAAAGTGATATTGAACATCAATATGATTTGTCTTCGAGTGATGAGATGGGTTCTTTGCCAGGAAGATTGCACTATGACTGTCAAAATATAATCTCACTACATGTTGTACCAACCCAATACCTGAACACAATCTTTGTAACCATACTTCTTCCTTGCTTGCATGAGTGGCTTCCATTTATTCAACTTCTGTAGTTGAGAGTGCCACTACAGCCCGTCTTTTGCTCATCCAACTGATTGCTCCTCCAAATAGGTTAAACACACACCCACTTGTAGATCTTTTGTGATCCAAATATTCAGCCCAGTCTGCATCAACAAAGCCATGTATGTCCACCACTCTGTCTAATCCTAGTCTTTCTTGGTAGCACAATACATAACTAGTAGTGCCATGAAGATACCTGAAGACCCTCTTTACTGTTGTCCAATGCTCCTTCCCTGGTTTTTACATATACCTGCTCAAAACTCCAACTGCATGTGCAATGTCTGGTCTAGTACAAACCATTTCAAAATGCCAACTACACTGGCATACGGAACATGGGACATCTCCTCTTCTTCTTCCTGTGTCTTGGGACACTGATCTGTAGATAACTTTACACCTATAGGAATAGGAACCTTGACCGGTTTACTTCCATGCATATTAAACCTCCACAATATCATCTCAACATATTTTATCTGATTCAACTAGAGTTTCCTATTTGCATGATCTCTTTTAATCTCCATTCCCAGAATGAAGTTAGCAACACTGAGATCCTTCATGTCAAATTTGGAGGATAGCTGTGATTTCACCTCCTTGATAACATCCATGTTATTTCCTACCAACAACATGTCATCAACATACAACACTACATAAATGAAGTAATTACCAACCTGCTTGGAATATACACAGTGATCAGTCTTGCTTCTTACAAATCCCAATCCAAGGATGTATGTGTCAAACATTTGGTACCAAATCCTAGGCGATTTCTTCAGACCATATAGTGACTTCTTTAGCTTACAGACCCGCTCTTCCTTTCCCTTCAGTACAAATCCTTCTGGCTGCTTCATGTAGATTTTTTCTTGCAGATCCCCATGTAGGAATGTTGTCTTCACATCCATCTATTCCACTTCAAGATCAAAAGTAGCAGCAATAGATAAAATAAATCTCATAGAAGTTAACTTAGAAACAGGAGAAAAAATCTCACCAAAGTCAATTTCCTCTACCTGGGAATAACCTTCCTCTACTAACCGAGCTTTCTATATCTCCACTTTACCTTGTGCATTAAACTTCTTCTTGAACAACCATTTTCTACCAACCAATTTTCTTCCATTTAGCAACTCAACTATATCCCATGCCTCATTCTTATCCAAGGCATCCATTTCCTCAATCATGGCCTTCTTCCAGAGTTTAATATCCTATGAATTCACTGCTTCCTTGATAGTTTTGGGATCATCATCGGTAATAGATAAAGCAACATTGGAATGAAAATCAGGTGGAATATACCTTTTTGGTTGCCTTCTATCTCTCACTAATCTCCTCAATACTGGGGTATGAGGTTCTTCTTCTTCTGCTTCCTCTTCTTCAGATGATTCAGATTTTGCATCATCCAACTCAAGCTCTATTATCTCAGGTTCATATTGCGTTGGTAGGAATTCATGTTTGGAAACATCTTTTACCTCTCTAAAAACAACATCTCGATTGTAAACTATTTTCTTGGTTTCTGTGTTTCAAAGCTTATAACCTTTCACGCCATCTTTATAACTAATAAAGATACACTTTTTAGCCTTTTTATCCAGCTTACTTCTATTTTCCTTTGGAACATGTACATAAGAATCACAACCAAACACTCCGAGATGTTGAAGAGAGGGTTTCTTTCCAGACCATACATTGTTTGGAGCTTTATCATCCAACACTGATGAAGGTGATCGATTGACCAGGTAACATGTTGTACCCACTGCCTCTACCCAGAATTCTGGTCATAACTCGACACTGTTGAGCATGCTCCTTTATTTTTCCAACAATGTCTTGTTCATCCTTTCTGCAACTCCATTCTGTTGAAGAGTGTATGGAGTAGTCTTCTGCCTTGCTATACCACACTTCTTACAGAATTCTTCGAATTCATTTCCGCAGAATTCTCCACCATTATTTGTTCTCAATACCTTTATTTTCTTCTCTGTCTGATTTTCTACCAGAGCCTTAAACTCTTTAAATTTATCAAATACCTTAGATTTCTTTCTAAGAAAATAAATCCATGTGTTCCTTAAAAAATCATCTATGAATGAAACATAATACATAGATTTACCTAGGGATGGAATAGGAACAGCTCTAAACACATCATTGTGTATCAACTCTAAGATCCCATTTTCTCTTGTAGCACCAGATGGGANTTGATGCCACAACATGGTCTTCTTTTCTGGGACAGTATTGGTCTTGTCTCCTTCATTTATCTACTCAGGGATAATGGATCTATTACACCCATTAGTGTAAGTGCTTCCCAACAACTTGTACAGATTTCCACATCGAACTCCCCTCATCAACACCATTTCTCCTCGTACCATCTTACAAGTGTTCTTTCTAAATAAAGTATCCACTCCTGCATCATCCAACTTGATTACAGATATTAGGCTCCTGGTAAGTTTCGAAATGTGCAGAACCCTAGGGAGAGTTCTAATTCTTCCATCTTTTAGAAACAACTTAACCATTCCATGTCCCATGATTTTTGTTGTCGAGTCATCTACTAGGAATACATCACCACCATCATATTTTTAATATTCAGAGGACCACTCCCTTTGAGGAGTCATATGGTATGACACACCTGAGTCGATAAACCATACATCATGGTCTTCATGTGTACTTGTATATGCTAGGTAAACATCACCTCCTTCTTCAGTGGAGGTTTTCGCCTCTATTGGAGAGGGTGAACCACGTATATCTTCTTTTTTTGTGTTATTGATGTTGTGTTATTTTCCATCTGTTATACTTTTATTGCATCGTTGTGTTAGATCAGACATATAACTTGCGAAGTAAGATTAGGAAGGGTAAATAATATCTAGATTGTTGTGTGTTATGTCCTGGATCTACTTTTCATTTCCTCTAGTTGTAGACACTTGTGTCCTGCAACGCCCCATTGCTAATTTGGGTGAGACTGCATCTGCTTTGTAGGTGCTCCCGAAAGGGCCAATAGTTAGGGTTTGTTGGTGGGTTGTTAGAGTTGAACCCTGGGTCTGCCCCTGTGCCAACAAATGGTTCTATTGCTGGCACTGAGATCTTCTTAAGGTAATGTCAAGGTGGTTCCATCGAAGACAGAAATTCAGAAGTGTATAGAAGAACAAGACGAGGAATTCATTGAAGCCTAGAACAATAACCCTAGCATTATTATAGAAGACTAGTTGGGAAGGTACATCTTTACTGACATACATGAAATTTTCTTTGGAGGAATTCATAAGGAGTTATACGAGTGGTTAGCCAAACTAGAAGATACCCAGTTTGAGATCAGATCTAGACCACCTATGGTTTGGACAACAATGTTGATCAAGAATGTCAAAAGAGTTGATAACGTTGTGTCTAGAGCAGTGCATATCTTGTTTGATAGCACTATTGGAGGGTACATTACTGAGTTTTCTATTGAGAGAGTTGAATCACATATTCATGTAGAGAGGTACTTATTTAAGTGACCTAGAGGGAAGTTCTTACACTTTTTGAATATAAGGATTAAGATGCTATTGCATGAGAATAATATGCTAAAGATACAATGAAACTAATGCTCAAAAATTCAGACAACGACAGTCACGCAGAGGCTAGACACACACACAGTGGGAGAAAATTCAAAGAGGTTCCTCTTGCGAACCTATTTAAGCATAAATACAAAGACGAAGGATTCTACAGTGGAGAAGAAGCAGATCTAATAGAAGAATAACATTCAGAATCTGCAAGAACAAAGGAAGTACAGACTGAAGAACTTCACCAAGGAGAACCAGAAACTTCAGGAACTGTGCCTACTATCGAAGTAAGTACTATTATTCCTCCTGTTGTTTTAGCAGCATTAAGTAACCAAAGTAACCAGAGTAGTCATAACATTCAGATCATTGTTACCAAGAGTTTATTACATACTCAGTCAAGATACCAAGTAAGATCGATGGCATATGAAATGAGTTTACCCATCTTCAGAGGAGATGGATCTGAAGATCCTGACCAACATTGGTTCTTATGTGAAGCTATATGGAGCATCAAGCAAGTCACTGAAGAAGTTGTTAAGAGAACTCAGTTTAGTACTGCCTTGAGGGATCGCGTTCTGAACTAGTATATGAAGTTTGTTTCAGGACCTGGACAACCTAAACTGCTGAATGATATCATGACTGCGTTGAGTGCAGAATTCAAGAAACCTAAGTTGGAATCCTAGTGCATTACAGAGATGAAAGAAATCAAGCAGAAGGTAACTAAATCTATTTGGGAGTTTGATCAGAGATTTAAGACTCTGACATGTTGGTTGAGTTTTCATATTCCAGACGAACAAAATAAAGAATGGTTCATCACTGCTCTCTTTCCACACATTAGAGTTCCTCTGATGCAACAGAAAGTTTCTTCACAGGATAAAGCATTGGAGATCACCCTGACAATAGAAGCATCCATCCTAGGTATGAGTCAAATATTGAATCGGTTAACTAGTTTATCTTTACAGGTCGAGGATATGAAGAAAGATAAAGGAAAAGAGAAAAGAGAAGATATCTAGTGCATCAGATGTAAATCAGAGGGCCATGAAAAAGAGATTTGTCCCCTATTTAATGAATACTTAGCCTCTGGAGCACCTATTCCTTTGAAACAAGATATTGTTCCTTTGAAACAAGATACTGTACTCTGGTGCGAGGTATGTCGAACTAGACATCTCCCTAGTGAATGTTATTACATGAAAAAATATGTCCAGACACCTACCAATTTTTACTACACATTCTATAAGTCCGTGGGACACTATGATAAGGATTGCAGGGCTTATGACCTCATGCATGAAATATCAAGGGATATATATAGAATTCAAGGTGAAGTACAGCAAGAACGAAACAATGCGCAGTTCATCTCCCCAGGTATATGAAACTTCAACACTCGTGGTGGATTCATAGGAAGAGGATGAGGAGGAGGTATGGGTTGAGATAGAGGTCATATTATCTATTATAAATGCGCACATCCAAGACATTTGGAAAGGGATTGTCAGAACCCTTGTACCACTTGTAACTATTGTAATTCGTTTGATCATGCCATTGAAGATTATCCAATATTGTTAGCCAAAATCCAAGAGAGACAAGGAGGAAACCAACAATTCCAATTGATATCAGCAAGACCTCGCGGTGAAGACCCTAGAGTCACTGCTATTACTAGAGTAGGCATTTTTACAGGAGAATACATAGTGAATCTAGGAAAGAATGCAAATGGATCAAGGATCGGAAGAGCTGTAGAGAAGGCACAATTTTTTGATCCTAGCAGAGAGAGGCATACTTTTGAAGAGTCAAGGAAAGAATTTGTAAAAGGACAAGCTTCTTCGTCTAAGGCACAACCAAAAGTAGGGGAATATTAAACTCCACTAGTGTTTGATCAATATGCTAGACAAGGAAAAGAGGTAAGCAAGCTCATGGAATTCTTATATACCTGTATAAATTTGATTAAACATGGAAAGGTTGTACAAGAATTACAACACCTGGTGAGACAGTATGAAATTGGGAGAACAGACCCTATGCTAAGTAGAGTTGTGAATCAAGTATCTAGGAAGAGAATAAAAAACAAGGAATTGCATCTTAGTTCTCAGATTGGAGATTACGATCTGGACTATGTGGTCCTCTACTTGGGATCAGAAATAAATGTTATGACGAAGCAGACTTTGGAAATGATGGGAAAACCTAGATTGATTTACTCTCCTATCAGGCTCAGGATGGCTAATCAACAGGTGATGAGCCCCTTTGGAAGACTAGATCATGTACCTATAGACATTGATGGGATAAGGAAATTTGCAAACTTCGAAGTGACTAAAATTGTTGATAATAGTTATCCTTATCCTGTGTTTTTAGGAATTGATTGGGATTTCAATAATTCGATTGTTGTTGACCTAAAGAAAGGAATAATGACATTTGAAGGTAATGTCCTTAAATTCATCGTACCTCTAGACCTAGACGAAGGTCACAGATACACATAATCTATCAGGGAAGAAGACCACACATATGAACTAGAGAACATTTACAAGCTGATAGCAAGACAACAAGATTACATTAATCCTATAGCAGATGGAAACCTCAGCTGGTGAAGTGAAAGTGCATGTTCATCATATTCATAAGAGGCATTATAAAATTGGCAGAACATGATGTATGAGGTCTCCACATGATGATGTGCCAGGATGACCAAATAATTTTGCTGAATCATCACAGAAGTAAGCAATCTTCCAACATTTGATGGTTTGAATCACCTAGAGACATTTATAGCTGGATTTGAGAAAATTGTACCAGTGCAACAAAGGATGTTGTCACTGGATGAAGCCTTGAAATACACACCATATAGATGGCGGGGAGTACAAAATAAGAACATTGCAGAGTGGACACAATGTCTCATCTTATTGACAGTGCTCTTTTCAAACCAAGCAGAAGGATGTGAAGTTCGATACACATGCCAGAGTTTTCCTAAGGACCACATGAAAAGTTGTGAGAAGGCCTAGATCAAAATTCCTAAATAACAGTGGGTGCATAAGTTCATTAACACCTTGTATATTACACCTATCAACTGGTATCTTTAAACAGAACGACACCTCATCACTACAGACTGGTATGGAATGACTTAGAATTTTATAGCTACCTTCTTATTTGAAATTTAGTACCCTACAATAGATCAGGCTTTACAAATTGTAAGACAAAAGGTCTTTGAGGAGGAAACTAACTTCCCTTTTAAGCAAGAAGAAGATGAATGGATTGTGCCTCTTTAGCAGTTACAATATTTCTACAATATTAATGTTAATGAGGATGATGAACTTAGAGATGTAAACATTGCATAAACTGAAGGTCACAAAGACATAGAAGGGTCTGGGATTGAATTACCCTTTGTTGGACAAGCTATTAAAATCAAGAAAGTTAATATTGGAATAGAGAAAATACCTAAGATGGAAAATGTGGGAGACTATTGGGATGATGCCACTATTAGTAAGATCACAGAGCTACTACATGAATATCAGGACTTGTTTCCAACCAAGTTCAGAGACATGAAGGGAATTAAAGGGCCCATGGGAGAAATGAAGAGCCCCTTGAAACCAGATGCAAGACCTATCAGGAAGAGACCTTATAGACTAAATCCCAAATACAAGCAGAAAGATAGGATTGAATTGGATAGAATGTTGGAAGCAGGAATCATAGAACCTATTGAAGAATATGAATGGATTATCGCTATAGTGGTCCAACATAAGAAGACAAGAGAAATAAAAATTTGTGTAGACCTAAGGAAGTTGAATGATGCATGTCTACATGACCCATTCCCTACACCTTTTACTGACAAAGTTCTCGATAACGTAGGACGACAGGAGGTGTACTCATTCATAGATGGATTTTCAGGTTACCACCAGATCAAGATTACTAAGGAAGATCGACATAAGAACACATTTGCAACAGTATGGGGTTCTTTCCAGTATACTATAATTCCCTTTGGCTTGAAGAATGCACCAACCATCTTTTCTAGGGTGGTGGTCGAAGCACTTAAGGACTTTCTACATAAGTTCCTAGAAGCTTATTTTAATGATATGACTATCTTTATCTTACTGAAAGACCATATTGAATGTTTAAGATTAATGTTAGATAAGTTCATGCAATGTCAGATTGCCCTGAATTTGAAAAAATGCATTTTCTTTTCACCCTTTGGAGTGCTGCTAGGGAATATCATGTGTAAGCAGGGATAGTTGGTAGATCCTTCCAAGATTGCCATCATTGTTGATCTACCTCCCCCTACTTCGGTTATATAGTTGTGCACTACATTGGGGCACACTGGATATTACATAAAGTTTATTAAAGGTTATGCACAGATAAAAAAACCTATAGAGAAGCTATTAAAGAAATACAGTGAGTTACAATGGACAAAAGATTGCCAATAGAGCTTTGACACACTAAAGAAAAAAATGGTCATTGCACCAATCTTGTTTTTTCTAGATTGGAGTAAGGAGTTCAATGTTCATGTCAATGCCTCATCCCTTGAATTAGGAGAAATTTTAGCACAGCTAGGTGCAGGAGACATTGACCACCCCCTTTTCTAGAAGGAATATCTCTACAGCTGAAAGGAACTACACTGCTACTAAAAGAGAAGGCTTGGATATGGTTTATGCGCTGCAGAAATTCAGACACTATTTGTTGGGAGGACATTTTAAGATGTTCATTGATCATTCTGCATTAAAATATTTAGTCAACAAGCCAGTGTTGGGGGGATAATATGCAAATGGATAGTACTATTCCAGGAGTATGATTTTGAAATTGTGGTCAATCCAGAAAGAATGAATAAAGGACCGGATCACTTATCCAGGTTGGAACATGGAGAGGAACCTACCATATTGGAGGACACACTACTAGATGCATAGTTGATGGCCATCAAGAAAGTCAATGATCAATTCACTGAGATCATTAAGTTCTTGTCCACAATGATGACACCTCGCAAGTACACAGTCATTCAGAAGAAATAGTTGGTAGTCTACGGATCAGATTTTCAACTCATAATTGTACAGTTGTATAAGATGGGACCAAATGAGATCTTGAGGAGATGTGTTATGGAGGCAAAAAGATCATTGATCCTTGTAGAAGCGCATGAAGGAATCACTGGAGGACATTACGCAGAAAAAGAAACAACACATAAGGTTCTCAGAGCTGGCCTTTGGTGGCCTACTTTACATAAGGATGCTAAGGAATACTACAGATCCTGCGATGTATGCCAATGAGTTGGAAAGACTTCTAGAAGGGATGAGATTCCTTTGGCAGTGCAATTAACACTACAAGTATTCGATAAATGGGCCATTGATTTTGTGGGACCTATCAACCCACTAGGAAGGTGCACAGGAGAAAGATACATTATCACTGTGAAAAAGTATTTGACCATATGGGCAGAAGCAAGAGTAGTTAAGGATTGTAGTGCAGCTATAGCTACGAAGTTCATTTTTTAGGATATCATAACAAGGTTTGGATGCCTGAAGATCCTCATGAGTGATCAAGGCACACACTTCATCAACAAAACTATTGAAGTCTTGACTCAGGAATTTGAGGTTCACCATCAGAAGAGAACTCCATACCACCCATAGATGAATGGTACATTCGAATATTTCAATAAAATATTGGATACATCATTGATCAAGATTTCCAGTGTTAACAAAGATGACTGGGATTTAATAATTCCAACAGTATTATGGGCCTAAAGAACTTCCTGCAAGAAGTTAACAATGCAGACCCCATTTAAGTTGGTATATGTCTTGGAAGTAGTGGTACCTATGGAATACTTGATTCCTAGCTTAACAATTGAAACCTTGACAGATATGGATGACACTGGCACTGTTCAAGACAGGCTTGTGCAATTGTTGGAACTGGAAAAAGATAGGTTTATTGCATGATTTCATCAGTAGGTACAGAAATAAAGAGAAAAGTCTTACCATGACAGACATATCAAGAGGAAGGCATTTAAGCAGAGAGATTTGGTATTGTTATATGACAGAAAGTTCATGAAGCATCCAAGGAAGTTCAGGACACATTGGCTAGGGACATTTAAGGTTGATCATTTTATAGAAGGAGAAGTTGGGTAGTTGAAGACCCTTAATGGAGAATGGAAAGAAGGTTTGGTAAATGAGAGCCGGTTGAAATTGTATTATGACAACCAAACGCCTCACAACTCTTAGTAAAAGCAAAGAAAGAAGGTTCTAGCTACCAGGTGCAGTTGAAACTGGGTACCAGACAAAGAAAAGATAGTCTACACAATGAAGGGAGGGAATGAGCAGAAAGGATAGGCTGCTTCATGCAGTCTGAAGTCGAAGTAAAATAGAAGGTTCTGTCTTATAGTGACTCGGGATGAGTCACATGTGAGTGTTGGGGGCCATTTGGCCCTTGAATATGTAAGGAAGTGAATATTAAGGAAGAAAGGTGAAGTACGAACTACACGAAAGGAACATAAACTGAGGAGGGGTCGAAGTGGTTAAAGAAGAAGAAAAGAAGGTGCGAATTAAAGGAAAAGCTATCTGTTGGAAGAGAAGATTGAGGAATACAAAGCAACAAAGAAAGGGGATCGTGGACAACTCAGCAAGAAGAAAAATATATCAACCAGTTCTTTGGAGCACTGTGCAGAAAAGGTGGAAGGACATGCTAGCAAAGCTCTTAAAGCACAGGTCAAGTTGACCTAGGGTTTTGGATCTAGGGTTTTGACACCTAAAATTTTTCCATGTAATGTATAAATAATGGTCTAGAAGAGTCAAGAGGGTTTCTAAATAGTTGATTCGCTGACACTATGATGGTTGTTGTTCATTGTTGAGTATTGTTGTTGAGAGCAGTATTGAGACTATATTGTAAGATCTTCAACTAGGTGCGAAGATCAACCCTGCAGTTGGGTGCATAGGGAGGGAAGGAAGAAAGAGAGAAAAGAGAGAGAGAGATCTATAGCTAAGTGCATAGATAGAACTGTATTTTTCCACATAATATATCAAGAAACACAGTTATGTGGACATAACCCTAGGGAGAGGGCGAACCATGTATATCTTGTTTTTTTTTAGGATTGATATTGTGTTATTTGCCATCTGTTATACTGTTATTGCATCGTTGTGTTAGATTAGAGATATAACTTGTGAAGTAAGCTTAGGAAGGGTAAATAATATCTAGATTTTTGTGCATTATGTCCTGGATCCACTTTTCATTTCCTTTGGTTGTAGACACCTATGTCCTACAACCTCCCATTGCTACTTCGAGTGAGACTGCATCTGCTTCACAGGTGTTCCCAAAAGGGTTAGTAGTTAGGGTTTGTTGGTGTGTTGTTAGAGTTGAACCATGGGTCTGCCCCTATTCCAACAAATGGTTCTATTGTTGGGATCGAAATCTTCTTGAGGTAATGTCAAGGGGGTTTCCATCGAAGATAGAAATTCAGAAGTGGATAAAAGAACAAGAAAAGGACTTCGCTGAAGCCTAGAAAAATAACCCTAGCATTAGTATAGAAGACTGGTTGGCAAGGTACATCTTTACTGACATACACAAAATTTTCTAGAAACCTATGCAACTCTTTTGTGGGAAATTAACACTTCCATGTAAAAAATTTAGATATCTTGGTCGAAGATCCTTTTGATTTATGTTCTTTTGATTTTACTCATGCAAGATTTGTTTATCCAAACTCTCCACCTAACAAACAAGAATTCCCACTGTTAGCGCAAATTCTTGCAAAGAGGTGTTCTCTCTTTGGCTTCAGTCCCCTAGTGTAAATGCATAGATGCAGTGTCTGAAAGCTGATCGAATGTGTCGCATCCAAAGGCCGCAGCCATGAACGCCAAGTGTAGCCCCCAGAGGAAGTCTAGTTAGGGCCCAAAATCAAGTGAGGGAGCAGTCTGATTTCAATGGCAAGAATCAATTGATGAAGCCGATCGACGATCGGCCAGTGATCATAGTTCATTGAGTTGCGCTAGGTTTAGTAGGATGGATAGAGCTCATTTTACCAAAATATCTTAGTCATCCGAGCAAGGGACACATGGCGTGAGATCATGCCATTTTGGAATTTCGGCTACTGGGACTTTGAGAGAACAGAGGGTCTCATCCTTTCACTGCATTTCAAATCCCCGAAGCCTGAAACGTCGAAAGGGTCCAGACTAGAGGTGGTCCCACATTCGTTCAAGTGTTGATCTAGGCCGTCCATCCAATGGGACGCGTGGCACACGATCAAGCCATTTCGGCATTTCAGCTACAAGGAATTAAAAGGATATGGGGTCTTGTTTTTCCATTGCATTTCAAAATCCTAAAACGCGAAATGAGAGGAGTGTCCAAGAGCCATTTTGACATTTCGACTATCGGGATTTTGAAGGGTAGGAGGTTCTTTGGTCATTTTGTATTTCAAAACCCCGAACCCCGAAATGCCGTAAGCACCTAGGAGTTGGGCCCATGGTCTTGGCACCCGGTCACATGAGAACAGGTCTGGGAAAAAGGTGTTGGCGCACATCATTTGATAAGACAGGTTCAAAAACGTCGACGTAATCTCAGCCGTTCGACCCAGGGACGCATGGCACTAGATCAGGCCATTTTGGCACTTCAACTACTGGGACTTCAAAGGATATGGGGTCTTGTTTTTCATTGCATTTCAAAGCCTCAAAATGAGAAATGCGAGGAGTGCCCAAGAGCCATCTCGGAATTTCAGTTATCAGGACTTCAAGAGAACAGAGGGTCTTTTTCCTCCACTGCATTTCAAATCATCGAAACGTGAAATGTCGAAAGCGCCTTTGAAGATAGGCATAGGGTCATAGCCCGTGGTCACTTGGGGCTGATAGAAAGATCTATGCAAAGGGCCAAAGCATTAGGTTTAGCTACAGAAGGGATCACTATGTTCTCTAGGTACCAATTCAGCTCAACCTCTATCTTGGTCCCTGCCCAAAGTAAATGAAGGTGGGCAGAGGTAGTTGAAACCTCAACTCACTCATTAAATGCAAAGCATGGAGTTTCTAGTAGGCAGTCTGCTTGAGATGGTCTTGTATGCTTGTTTTTTTCAAAGAAGCCATGATGAGTCCTCATCTGACCCGAGGAGTCTTCACACACAACTTTAGCCTTTAATGTTTCAGCTACCCCTATTGCAAAGGCCATGCAAAGTTAAGGTGACGTCTAACGAAGGAGTTCAGGCTAGATTTGACTGAGGATACTCCACACCTTGAAATTCTTGAGACACCTCTATTGGGCAGAAGTTTAGGATTATATGTACTCAGTTTTTGTATTTTTGTAAGGATCGATGGTAGAGCATAACTCTCGATTGTAAATCTTTAATTTATCCTCTGGTTCTTTGGTTATAGAAGAACATTTGAGACTTCTTGTTTAATGGCAACCAGCTTCTTCTTTTCCTTTTTCCTCTGAATCTGAAAGCCCGGGCATGGATGATCCAGTCGGGTGTTGCATAGCTATATAATGTAGATTTGATTATAGCAGTTTTGCAATATTTTTAGGTTCATTTGAAGTTTATTTGGCTTTGAGAGAATCTCATATCCAAGACTTTTCCTCTTTTGTGAAGACTGCTGGAAGACCAGATGTCTAGAGAAGACTTTATTTCCCCTCTCTTTCTCTCCACTTACTCACCACTATCATTATTACTAGCTTAAGTTAGGTCAAGACCTCACCTGTCACTGTTATTCCAACCCATTTTTCTAAGTTAGAACATTATGGTTCTAAGTTTCTTTCCATTTGATCAACCTTTATAAACAAATAGTGACATAAAATGATGGGCATTGGGCTCTTCTCCTGCCGCAATCCAGGAATGACTTATGACACTAACATTTCTGGTGCCGTTTTCGGGGATGAAGTTGAAAATTTTCCCCGAGATTGAATGGCATTGAGCCTTTGATTCTAAAGGTGCATCGGGCATCAGAGCCTTTGAAGATTGCTAGTGTGCACCTAATGACTCCATTGTGATGACTCCACTATGAAAAACCTACCGTTTTAATTGTGGCTTTCAGAGGTAGACACACGTGGTCCCATCCACAACTGCCTCTAGCTACGCCTAAAGCTGAGCTGTAGGAAAATTTTAGAAAAGGAAAGGCCACCCAAGGAGAAAATTCCACCGCCGAACCATGTAATTTTCCATCTCCTTCTGTAGAAACTCCTTTTTCTTCTCCTCAGCTTCGTAGCAAACCGTTTTCTAAAGCCTCATGTTTCCTCAATTTCAAAAGTGTTCCTGCCAAATTATATCCTCCTGATTTTGGACTAGAGGGAGAAACTCTTGTCACTTCCCTTACCCCTGTAATCCTATTTCCAGTATCCCCGGTTCAAGCTCCTTCCCCTCCAAGTTCTCGTCCACCTAATATCCCTATGGTAGGAGAAAATCTCCCTATGACCAGAATGGAGTCTATTATAGCCACCAGGTACGCTCCCCTTTTGCTACCACAACCTCTCAATGCCCTTCAAGCAGATGGTTACCTCAAGAGGCTGCCCAAGTTTATAGGCGAGGGGGACGTAACTGTAGAAGAACACCTTGAAGCCTTTTACAGTTTTACAGATGACCATGTCATCATGCATGTAGATGTGTGGATGAGAATTTTCATCCATAGCCTTGAGGGTGAGTCTAGAAAGTGGTTTAGGGCCCTACCTCTTGGATCTATTGATGGGATTGAGGCTTTGGACAATTCCCTTTTGAGACAGTGGGGAGACAAAAAGAACTTCATGTATTACATGATAGAGTTTGGATCTTTGATGAGAAAGGAAGGAGAGTCTGTTTCTGACTTCTCCAAAATATTTAACAAAATGTACAATAAAATCCCTGCTGAGATTAAGCCCTTAGAAGCCTCTACGAAGATCACTTATGCTAGCACTTTTGATCCCAATTTCTGCCTCTTGTTGAGGTAAAGGAGAGCCACCACTCTGGCACACATACAGGATGCGATCATAGAAGTAGAGTCTAATATATTGGTTGTAGACTGACTCAGGAGTAGGGATGACAGAGACATATCTAGGAGGAGAACTGAAGCTGCCTCATCCCATTCCTCTCTGGTTTCTCCTCAGATGGACAAGGTAACTAAAGTGTTGAAATCTATTTTGGCTAGGCTGGAAAGGTGGGAGTTAGAGGGGAAGACCGTGTACAAAAATCCCCAGAATAATGATAATAGAGGTTTCAGGAGGCCTGGTAACAATGTGCCATAGACCTCCCCAAGGGAACAAAGGAACAGAGATAGAGATGATCAGAGGATTCATACCCCTCTCCAAAGCAACATAGTTTCTCATGAGGAGGGAGAGGAGATAGAAGAGCTTGACCCTGAAATTCATTCCATTGAAGACACCTCCCCTTTTCCCCATTTGACTCAAGATGCATATGAAGAGTCCCTTATGAGCATCCAAATCAATGAGTTGGGTAAAGGGGAGAAGGCCAAAAACACTCCTAGAATATACCATCTCAAGTCAAAGAAGAAAGATGATGCTTTTTGTTGAGTCCATTTTTGTGCTTTCCCAAACCATACTTTTTGCCTCTTTATTTGCCATTTTCCTTCACTTTACTCCACATTTCTCATAAAATAGCCTATACAAGGTAAATTTGTCATCCTCTAACTTCAGAATTGAATTTTCTAAATTATTGCATTAAAATTGGAAATTTAGCAGAAATTACAGGATTTCGCCAAATCCCGTAATAGCTCCGTCGTTTGTATACTTGCAGGACACCTGGACGAAATCCGACACTTGGGTTGCGTTCCCAGATGTA
>JASDQU010225296.1:0-17540 GCA_032191745.1 Picea mariana | reverse complement strand
GTGATCCCAGTTGTTCCTTTGAATGACCTGCAATGTCTTTTATCTGCATTGTTGCTCCTCTTTAGTTTAAACAAGTCATGTCAGCATGCCAAATCCTGGCAAATCGAGTACGGCAGATACGAGCATTGGAATCGTCATAGTAGTTCCTCGACCTTTGAGATTGGAAAATGATGTCAAGGTTGAGCGTGTGCGTGTATGCTCCCAGAAGGTTGGATACCATAGTAAGGAAGTCATTAAATGCCTCCAGAATTCATATTACCAAGTGTGTCAACTATCATTCATCAATAATGGAATCTGGGGAGTTTAAAGAGATTGGAATGATCATACTGCACATTCTCTGAAACTCCGATCGGCGGTGCCTTAAGAATTCTGGATTACATCCGACGAGTAGCTATGACATCTTAAGTCTTCAAGGAATATTGTCACGAAGCATGAGTGTTCTTTTGTCACACTCTGGTTTTATGCTTTGTTTGGCTATAAATTCTAGGAATTCTGTGGGGAATTCCATGCATAAGTCAAGTTTATGCTTCTGTGATGCTAATCTTGTCCATTTATTCAGGAAAAAATCAATGTAGTCGTCCTTTATTACCTGCAGGCATCCAAGCCACCATGTTTTTTCATTATGGGATCCCCTCCTAACAAGGGACGAGGTTTGCGAGGTAGCCGTAGTGCCAGGTCTGAGCCCCAACGTGCCTGGGATTCATTCTTATTGGCTCCCAGTGTCCTCGAAGCTTCAACATGAGGTACAGGATTTTGTTTGGATAGGGTGTCGGTGCCTCTGGCGGAAGTTGGGGTGGAGAGAAGTATGCCTAAAGGAGGTATGCTAGAGACCATGCCCCCATAGGAGAGAACACCATGGAGAAGAGGGAGGCCTAGGAAAGACACGAGAAAAAGGGAGGAAGAATGCCCCCAAGCTGAGTATGCATCCTGCCGTTGAGGGTTCTATGACGCTTACTTACCGGTCAGGGTTTGTGGGGTCTGCCAGTAAAGGAAGCGGTGAACGCAAGGGGAGGGAAAAAGAATTGGGTTCTCTCGTTAAGAGTTCCATACAACAGCTAGAGCAGGCCCAACTTGCTATAGCTGAAATATACCAAGAAAATAGAGAGTTGCGGAGCTAGTTGGAAAAAAAGAACTAGGAGGTATTAGCGTCAAAGGGTCGCGGAGGAAACACAGTTTGGATCCAGAGACAGCTTCGAGAACCTCAAGAAACAATTGTGCGGTTGCGTGAGGTGCAGAGGATGGAAACAAAAGAGGGAAAGGAAACGTTACAGGATGCAAGAAGTATTCTGGGAGAGGGTGCATGCGTAGGAGATGCATACTGAGAGAGCCTTTGCTTTGCATTCCCTGAAGTGACACCTAATGTTTATTCTCTTTTGTATTAAGGGTTTTGTACTCTCATTGTGACCAGGCTGGTCAGTAAAGATGTTGACGATATCTATTTGTATGTAGCCCAATTTTGGTGGGAATTTTTTCTAATTATATGAAAACTCGAAGCGTCTTGAATGTATCCCATTCCCTTTTGAATGTAAATTAACTACGTTCTTTTATCTTAGCTTTTGTGCAAATTATATGATTTTATAATTGTTATTTTTGCAATGTGAATTTGTTGATATGTTCCCTTTAAAACTTCTGATATTGATTGACGTTGAAGTGGCTTATCAACCCGGGGCTACTTAAAATATTTGAACATACAATTTAGCATTTGTATGGTGAGTAAGAATTGTACTTAGGGGGCCTATTTATGTCGAAAGTACTAAAAATATATTGCGACTACCTATACATGGGTGGCATCGGGGGTTGGAAAATTCAAAATGCAAAATTTATTGAGTATTGTATTTTTTAATTCTCCGACGCCAAAATTGTGTCGGGTGTTGACAATCAGCGATACCACTCTTCTCTTTGCGTGATGCTTACCTTTTCATTTTCCTTCCGAAGTTGAATGGATCGGTCTTCGGTGATACCTCTATCAAAGTTCAATCATAAAAATAAATACTTTCATCTGCCGACGCCGATGAAGATCAATGTTCGGTTATTTTAAACTTCTCAAATGATTTTCATCACCTTTAACTTTTATCGATGCCGAACTCCTAAGCATGTCGGGGTAAGATTTAGTGTGCCAATTCCTTAAGTAACTTGTTAAGGACCCTTTAACAATTAATATGATTCATTGTTGTATGTTCAGGCAGGCTTTAGAAAATTAAAACATGAACATAAAAATAAGTGCAAGTATCAGTTTCATACTGAAGGTAAAACAGACAGTGTAAAGGATCAAGTGGTACCCAAAAGTAAAAAAATGAACATAGACTTTTAGGGTGTGTTGAGTGCTCAACACGATGAAGGGTCTAGATTGATCATTCCATCAACTATAGGTGGGTCGAGATTAATCTTGCAATAAGAAGCTGGAAGTTGAGGCTGGGAACCAGTCATGTCTTCCAGTAATTTCGAGGCTTTGTCCATACAAGGGAAAAGGTGAGTTTTATGACTCCCTCTGCACAACATACACGGGAAATTGAATCTACTTTTCTTCTTCCCAATGGTATCTTGACTAGTTGATGGGAGGTCATCAACATGTTGTTCAGAGGCTGATGACATGGGTTGGTGAGGGTGCATAGACGATGCTTCTATAACCTTGGATAGACCAGGGCAATATTTAAGAAGATGGATACCTTTACAAAGCCTGCAAGGGTACCTGGGCTTACGAGGTGTTTGGGTGATCTTGGCATCATCAACACTCCCAGCATGATAAAAAGTAATTGGTTTCTTTCCAACATGTCCAGTAGTGGTTGGAATTTTGGACCCTTGTTTATTTTTTTTCTTTTTATTCTTCCTTTTCTTCTTCTTCTTATCCACTAGGTTACCAGTTGTAGATCTTTCACTTGGCAAAGAAGATGAAACAGAAGAGGATCTTACAAGTGAAGAAGGCGAAGACGATCTTACTGATGAAGAAGGTGAAGGATCAACATTAGGTTGATGCTCTTGGGGGGAAGTGCTTACAACTGAATAAATAACTACATTCGGGATTACCTGAGTGGAAAACAACCATACTAGAAATCCAATTGTGGGACCTGGAAGTCTCAAAGTGGCAATGTGAGGAGGACCAATGTTTCTGTAAGAAGTAAAAGCAAAAGGTTCCCCTGAAAAAGGGGTTCCTTCATTGGTCATGTCAGGAACTAACGCCATAAAAAATAAATATCCAACCTAGAGTCTACTAGGGAAAACAAACAGCACATGCTAAAAATCTAGGAAGCAAGCAAACAAACAAAACCTTCTCACAATGGACACACTAGTTGGTGATGAAATCTAACATTGCGGTAACAATGTAAGAAGGGGATAATATAGAGTGGGCAGAAAAGTTATGTTGATGACCTGCTTAATGGAATTTTACCCTGGTGCAAGCTCCCACACATAATCATGGGTATACCCTCCAAGGAGCCCAAGTGAGTTTGGCCAACGACGATTCCAAGTACCGTGAAGACTTTCCCCTCCATAGTCACCTCGTGTAAGGACCCTAAAGAGATATGACACAAAGGTTACCAACTACAAGAATGATGCCTAGGGAAACAGTCGACAGTCCGATCCACGCGCAAGGGCAGGGTATCTAGCCTGAAATCAACTTGAAAGGCTTCCACTCATCATTGTGGGTATACCTTAAAGTGACCCCCATAATACGCACAATCTCTACACCAAGACCAACAAAGCAAGGTGAGTAACTTTTCCAGTCTCAGTACGACCTCGGGTTTGACCCTTGTGTGAGAAGGGCTTCCTAGGACAAAATGCAACAAGTGGATTTCACCACTCCCTAACTCAAGATTCTATATTTGTTTACAGATTTGGAAAGTTATCTTTCACACCTATTGCAAAGCCCTACAACTAATCTAATGTAGGTTTGCTACCAGAAAATATAAAAATGTCTAATCAATTTTTATAAGTGCTTTATTTTTAATGTTGTTGTTACTCAAAAGGAAAATGGCGTGGACAATATGGTGTTTTGACCAACACAAAAGTTATGCAAAGAGATGAAGATGCAATATTTTCATTTCGATGAAATCTATGCTACGAGAAGGAGAAAACATTTATCATTCCCATATGCACAATGTCCCAAAATTTTAAAACTCATCAATATCAAGAACTTTAAGAAATGAGCTAAAGAGACTGTACACAAATATACGATTCTTGGCCCAAAAAATGACAAAAATCATGCAATTTTGCTACTTCGAATGCAAGGATGCCCCCAGCCTAATATAAAGAAAGCAATTTGAATTTTTTGTTTCAAATATAGCTAAAAGAGATAGAAACTCTCTATAAAACAAATCAACCCAAACAATTTTTCTCTTTTAACATGAATTATTCAATAAAAGTAAAAATAAGTTCTTTCACCAAACAATTCTAAAGAAAAAACAATGCTTTGTAACTGAAAGACACTCAAAGAAAGAGACCAAATATTTCAAAAGAAAACAAAGAAAAGATGGCTAAAAGTGGTTTCAAAGTTGTCAAGCAGACTGTAAACAAATCATAATCAAACCCAAAAATTCACCCCAAAACCAAATCCAAGATCTGAGTAAGGAAAAACCATCAAAAATCAATTTTTTCACAATTTTCGCAGGCTATAGAATAACACAATGCATTGATCCTGGTCGTTGCAAGCTAGAGGAACAATACAGTGTGGAAATGTCGCACTGTGTCAAAAAGGTAGGGTGCGGAAATAAAATATATTCGCACTGTCCCTCAAAGAAGGGTGCGAAAATCAAAGTAAAAATGGAAAAATTAAAAAGTAATAAGGTTTTTCTAGTGTGGTTTAATCAGTCACAGAGTTAAGATGGATCTCCCAGTGACTTAGAAAACAAAATCCAAGCAATCAAAGAAAGAAAGAAAGGCAAACTAGGAAAACAATTTGTTCCCCAGTGGAGTCGCCAACTTTGTTATCGGGCTAATTGTTAAGTGCGGACACAAATCAATCCCCCTAGCTTCACTACGAAACTATAACAAAACAAGACAATACACTACTCTTTCCTTAGATTTCAATTATCAAATGATAAATGGATCTAGAACATACCTTTTAAATATCGAAGATCCGACTTTGCCAATGCAATCCAAGCTCCATCATGAGGCTTATGGAGAAATATATGCAAGTAAACACAAGCCAACAAAGACAACAATAACAGAGTATATCCGATATGAAACTATGTACGTGATCAAGGAATCATACAATATGGACAAATAACATTCATATAGGAAAGAAAAGTATATTTGTATTAAAGAATGTGGAAGAAAGATACAACCAGATGCCTTGATGGTGTCAGGTTCCTTCTAACAGTTCCTTGCTTCCCACACACTTCTTGCTCCAAGAAATTTTAGACCATGGATATGATAGTTACTCACAATCTATCTTGACAAAGCAAATTCCAAAGCCACTCTAATCATGCCAAATTCCCAATCTACAAAACTCAAGCTCAAGCCAATCTAACTTTCTCCATAAGAGCTCCTCTCCTTTTATAAGATGAAGAGGATAAGGCGAGTAGTTTAGGATGATCCCACTAAATCATGAAAGTGAGTAATATCCAAACCTTTCATAGGCCACCTCACCATAGAAGCTTCTCCTTCTAGAAGCATCGAGAAGACACCCATTTTTCCCATGTACAGGAATTTTCGCACCATAGCTATAATGTAGCCTGCGGAAACTCCGCAATCTAGATTTAGAGCAGGGTGCGTAAATCAAGCATAATAGCACCCTGCGTATAGTGCAGCCTATGAAAACCTTCCTTAATAGGGTTTTTACAAAGGAAAATACAACTTCTTCTCTCAGGCAAATTTCTTCTCCCTTCTTTCTTCAGGAATTCAGGCAACTAACCCCTCTGAAGGAAACATATAGGTTTACATCATTAACAGTCATAAGGGTGATGAAAATAATGTGTAACAACAAGGAATAAATATGGAAAGTGGTAAGTATGGAGGGAATGGACGATGAACTTTCATAGAACCACCCAGTGGCAACTCATCCTAAAGGGAGATCAACTTACTAGGGCATCATGTCACCCTTCCAAGTATGAACAAGTTAAAGAGAATAATTTCCAAACAAATGTTATGAAATGAAGGAGAATCAGAGTGACACATACCGTGATACCCAGACTCATTACCTCATGGATCAATACTTACTGATACTTCAGGACCAGGATGGTGGGATGGATATTGTTGTTGTTGATAAATGGGTTGCACTGAAGAAAAGAGGGCCCTCCAGGGCCATGCTCAATTTATTCGGCTCTCAACACTCCATGTCTAGGGCATGTGGGCCTCAAGACATTATCTCCTTAGTTATTCCTAGGGTAGGGGATAACATCTGGCTCCAACTTGGGGACATGTTCTCACTGTAGAGTGTATGAGAACCTCAACATCTCTGGTATGACCTGTGCCTGCTAAATATCAAGAAAATGTATCAGTAATCACTAGGGTGGTGATATAACCCCTTGTTCATATATGATATAATAAAATAGAGATCATCTTTAATCTAACATATGATCATGAGCATGCATATATACAAGTGATACAAAATAATACGTAAAATGTAACTACAACTATGCTAAGATGATATGAAGATAGTATATACAATGGATGCAAATGCCTACCTACATGTTGATGCTTGAATCCGTTATGACCGAAACAAAAACCTCACGAGGATATAAATCCACCTACGTTTTTATAGAGGTGGTGCTCCTCTATTGTGATTTTCGTGGGATTCTAGGTCCTCAGAATGTGGGACTTTTACAGAAGTTCATCGTGGTATTCAAAGAAAAACAAAAGATGCAAAAAAAATGGAAAACATTTTTATTTTCTTTTAAATAAAATGAAAATAAGAAAAATTTCCTCACATCCATCATAGTCGGGCTAAAGATTTCTGATCACATAAAAATAAAAGAAAATGATATACATGCATAAGAGAACTTTTAAATAGTGATACATGGGAAACTCAAATAAGTTAATGATAGATCATCCTCAAATACTTTATATTTAGAAGAGTGGGTTACAAAGTACAATCAAGATTGTTCCCAAAATATCTCTCTTGAAATTTCTAAAAAATATATAGTTTATTACATAATCTCCGAAATTTAAATGTGTTTGTCATATGGACTAGGATTGGGGATCCCGTGGACCATAAATAAAATATATATAAGAATGAATTTTGTAGAAGGAATAAGGTGGGAGGCGAGAGACAACAAGACCTGGTAAGAAGAAAAAGGAAATTAGCAGTCTTCGGTTAAAACTTTATATTTAAAGAGGTGGAGTAACTGGATGAAGGACTTGATAAAGAAAGAAGGATGTGATCAATATGAAATTACTATGATGGTATCTTCGTTTGTTACTTGCTTGTTGATGTCCTTTTATTGCTTTCATCGACAGTTACAAGAATTGTCTCAATCGTCTTTTTCCCTTCATCGGTCAGTTTTTCGATAGCTTTTCTAAACCACTCCTCGATGTAGCTTCTGATTGGTGCCATGTTGATTTCATGCCGGATTTTTATATTGAAAATCTCTCCCTCCAATTCCCTCAGATCAATGGAAATATTACATAAAGCTTCTTCAATATTTTGATTTTTTATTAATAATCCACTAGCCAGTTATCTACATCATCTTCATTATACTCAAGAATTCCATAGAAATTTTCAAATGATAACCATTTAAATAGCTCAACTTGTTTTTCAACGGCTTACTTGGTTAGGAACAATGAGTTGAGAATCAATTTGGGGTCTTGGACCTCATTGGTGCTCTCGACTAGGTCTATCTCAGTCAACCTTTTGAATAATTATTCTCTCCTTTTTATGGCTTGGTTGCATGCTTGGACAATGATATTCAAGTTTTTAACCTTTTCCTTCCAGAATGCATTCAGTTGTTTTATCCAGTTCGGAGATGGGACATCTTCCTCTCTCCTTCTCAACTATGTCATATTGGTAACTTTAAAACTGAAAGGTACAACCGCCTTAAGGTAAAAACCTTCTTCATTTTTTAAATCCGCCTGTAAATATTCATGGAATGCATGTGCCCTTGTTCCAAAAGAGACCATGTTCTTTGACATCTCCCAAGCCTATGTAATTAATTCCATTATTTTCCTAATGTTCTTCTCCACATAGCCCCTGGCTAATGTGAGCAGGCTTGAAGATCCTTTCAGTTTAGCTGCAGGTGTGGTAGGCCAAATTATTGCTAAAGGACTAGAAAGTACTGGAAGAGGCATTAAAGCCTCTTTCAATTCTTTGAGTCTTTCCTTTAACTTGGCATTCTCTACTTCAAGGCCTCCACTAGAATCATCTAGAGAATCTCCAGTTACTTGGTGAATTTGGGAAATTTGGGAAGGCCGCATGTTCCACAAGTTAACCTCTGAACGAGATTTCCACTTTTCATTCTTTACATCTCTTATCTCGATAATTAAATTTTTAGATTCGTTGTCAAAAAAAACGCTTTTAAATACAAAAGAATCTTCTTCATCAAAGGTCTTGCTCTCAATTATTTCCATCAAAGGATTTTGATGAGTCATTTCCTCTGGTTGATCAACGTTGGGAAACACTTTTTCGATGTCAATATCGAGTTCCATATCCTCGAGGGAGAGGTCATGGATGTCGTGTTCAGCTTGAGGTCCCTTGTTAGGGTCCTAACCCACACATAGGTAGAAAAATATATTCAGATGTAATAAAGGTCAATATTAATAAGGCCTTGCAATAAAATAGAATAAGTCGAATGTAAGAAGACCTAATAGAATCTTTCACTTCTAGAAGGATCTTCCTCTAGATGCTTCTTTTGATAGACATATTTAGTATAAATAGGATTTGAGGGTATGAGAACCCTAGCTTGGATATTATTGTAATAGAGCTCTACTCAAGTCGAGGTTGCCCCCTCGAAGAGGCTCGTGAATATTGCTTTCAGAATCAAAGTGCTATTTCTGTTGTTATTCTTATATCATTTCAGTGTTATTGTGGTGATTGTTATGATTATATTGTTGTTATTCTGCCATTTCTATCATTTTATTTATGTTCTGCATACTTTTATATCTGGTATATTACAAGTGGTATCAGAGCACTTTCCTTGGCAGAAATTGTGGGTATTTTTTTTTTTCAAGGTAGAGACGTATTTCAGCGTCTTTAAGCCACAAAGATCTGTCGTTATGTGCATAAACCCATGGTTGAGGGATTCATACACGCAGGAAATACAAGTGGTTCTTAAGTGCACATTTTTTGGCCACCCTTGTAACCCCTATTGGTACCCCTTCGAGTGGTAGCACATCAGACAACACATGTGTACGGATAGGCGTAGATTTCCTGAAGCCCTCTTTAGATAAATCGATCGGTTGCCTGATTTTTATAGTGCCACTGAGAACAGTACTCAGGAATATACTCTCTAGTACCTGGGTAGTCAGGTAGTACAACTAAGGGTACAGTATATCCTCCTTAGTTAGTGCCCTGAGTACTGGGCCGAGTACTATTTTTGGACCCCGCACATATATCAGAGAGATATAACACAGGAAAAACCCTTGTCTGTAGAAACCTTGAATACCTAACCCTTGGGGATAGAAACATAAACAAATTAAAACAGACAAGATCTATTACCGTGCAACTGTGTTCGGGTTGCCAAGTAACTACACGTTTCTTCCTGGTTAAGCATTTGGGCATTTCATCACTGCAATATTCTTCAGAACAGAGCATAACTATTTGAGACCTATTCCATTGGATTCATATCTTCTCCCTTATCACATTCATACATATCATTTTTCAAAAAAAAAAATTGACCCCACCCCCCCCCTTTTTGGTTCCCTTGTCCTTATGGCCCATACCCGCAACTAAGACTTGGAAGCTTCAATATCTTGTAATCTAGTCTCGTCGAGACCCAACAAGAAGTGAAAAAACTCAATTCCAATGTTGTCACCATCAATACAATGATGCAGTCCTCAATGGAGGAAATCAAACAAGACCTGACCACCCATCTTGAATATGTCTTTTCATCACTCTGAACCAAGCTTCATATCCCTACAGATAACCCTTCCTCTGACTCACCTCCACATACCGAAGGTGAACATTCCTCTCATTTCCATAACTTTCAGCACCATCACTTTCAACGTGAGCTACACCTTCCGCGGGTGGATGTGACCAAATTTGATGGCTCGGACCCCACTGGTTGGGTAACCCAAATGGAACATTATTTCTCTTTATACGACATTACAGATGACTTGGCCAAACTCCGGTATGGTGTTCTCCATCTATATCAAGAACGTTGGCAATGGTGGCAATGGAGAAAAACTTCCCATCAAGGGTATATTGCTTGGACACACTTTGTGGCAAAGCTTTATGAATGCTTTGACAATGACACTAACCATTTGGGTCCTTTGACAAAGTTGAAACAATCAGGAATAGTGGAAGAATTTATAGCTGCCTTTGAGCGCTTGGATTTTTGGACAGAGGGCATGTCTGATGCCTTTTTTTGAGAGAGTTTTATCAGTGGCCTCAAGGATGAGATTCGGGCCCATGTACTCATGGCTCGGCCTCAAAGTTGGGTGAAGGCTACTAAAAGAGATAAAGAAGCACAATAGGTTATATCTTCTCAAAACCGAAAAAATGCCTTTATTCCTCACCCTAAACCCGTAAATCCCACTACTCCATCCGCTCCACTAAAGATCCAAAATTTGACCAGGGCTAAAATGGTTGAACGCCAACTCAAAGGCATTTGTTATAATTGTGATGAAAAATATTTCCCGGGCCACAAGTGTAAGGAACAAAATATTTTTATGTCCACCTCCAAGGATATTTCGGAAGAGGATGTTGAAACTCCCCTTGTGTCTGAGTCACCTGAAACCACTGACATAACCCCTCCCTTAGACCCTCTCGAAGTAGAACCGGTCATTTCCCTCAATGCTCTCATTGGCTTCTCCGCTCCCCAAACCCTCAAGCTAACCGGTTACATCAAGCATTGGAAGGTCATCATTTTGGTTGATAGTGGAAGCACCCATAATTTTATTCATCACCACATTGCCCAAGAAACTCAATGCTACATCCATGCCATCAATAATTTCCAAATCAAGATTTCCAATGGTGGCTCCATGAAATGTGGAGGGCATTGTGAAACTATGCGTCTCCAAATTGGTGACTATCACTTGAAATCTCATATATTTGCTATCGACATGGGCAGTTGTGACATTGTGTTGGATGCAGACTGACTAAGGACTTTGGGTCCCATTCTCATGGATTTCAAGGGATTAACCATGCAATTTGACCAAGAGGGCCACCAATATAAGTTCCAAGGCATCACCGCTGGTTCACCTGATATCATTAGTTCCCATCGCATGGAAAAGCTGCTCAAAAAAGGTCATTCTGGTGTTATTTCCCAACTCCATGTCATACAAGTAACAGAGACACCCTCGGTGCTGCAAGACCTCCAAGCCACCCTTTCTAAACATCAAGTGGTATTTTCCACTCCCCGGGTACTCCCTCCTTCCCGTAGTGTTCATGATCATTTCATTCCCCTTGTCCCCGAAAGCCTTCCTCCCAATATCCGTCTGTATCGTCACCCCTTTTCCCAAAAAAATGAAATTGAGAAAATGGTCGAGGAACTCCTTAATGCAGGCATTATCCGCCCTAGTACGAGCCCCTACTCTTCTCCTCTGGTCATGGTCCTAAAGAAAGAATTTTCTTGGAGAATGTTTCCTGACTTCTGTGCCCTCAACAAACTTACCATTAAAGACAAATTTCCCATTCTTGTCATTGATGACCTCTTGGATGAATTGAGTGGCACCCAATTCTTTACTAAACTTGATCTTTGTTCGGGCTACCACCAGATACGTATGAAATAGACAAACATTCCCAAGACTGCCTTTAGAACTCATGAGGGCCACTATGAGTTTTTGGTCATGCCCTTTGTCTTGTGTAATGCCCCCTCCACCTTCCAAAGCCTCGTGAATCATGTCTTTTGTCCTTTTCTACGTAATTTTGTCTGATTTTTCTTTGATGATATCCTCATCTATAGCAAAACCTAGACGGACCATCTTGCTCATGTGGATCAAGTTCTCCATCTACTCTCTCAGCACCAACTTTTTCTGAAACAATCTAAATGTTCTTTTGGCGCCTCAGAAGTAGAGTACTTGGGTCATCTGGTTGGAAAGGACGGCATTAGGGTGGATCCTAAAAATATTGAAGCTATGCAAGACTGGCCTCACCCAAAGACTCTCAAAATCTTTCGTGGATTTCTGGGCTTAACAGGTTATTACCGCAAGCTTGTTAATAATTATGGAAAGATTCTAACACCTCTCACTGCTCTCCTAAAAAAGAACTCTTTCACTTGGACCCTAGCCGGTGCTCAAGCTTTTCAAACCTTGAAGATGGCCATGTGCACCACTCCAGTCCTAGCCTTTCCTGATTTTACAAAGACCTTTGTCTTGGAATGTGATGCTTCAGGGAAAGGAATTGGTGTTGTTCTTATACAAGAGGGTCGGCCTTTGGCCTTTACCAGCAAGAAACTATCTGAAATAAATATGGGAAAATAAATCTATGAAAAGGAAATGTTGGCTATTTTGCATGTCGTTGATCTGTGGTGCCCTTATCTATTGGGGCAACGCTTCCAAATTAAGACAGACCATCAAATCCTTAAGTATTTTCTGGAACAACGCAATTCCTCCCTAGAGCAACAAAAATGGGTGACTAAGCTCTTTGGATATGATTATGATATCATTTACAAGAAAGACAAAGAGAATGTGGTTACGGATGCACTTTCCCAAAAATATGAAGACGAAGGATCCCTTTTTTCTCCTTCACTCATTGTACCTAATTGGCTCTAAGACGTTCGCCAGGAATTGCTACAAGATCCCAAAAGTTCGCATCTGATCCAACAATTGCAGTCCAATGCTCCAGCTTCCCTAGGGTACTCTTGGCTCCATGATGATCTTCGATACAAGGTTGTTTGTATTTAAGTAAACAATCAAAGCTTAAATCCACGGTACTTTCTAAGCTTCATTCTACACCCACAGCGGGGCACTCAAGGTTCACCAAAACCTATGACAGGGTCAAACGTTCTTTTTTCTGGGATGGTATGAAACAAGACATTCGTAACTTTTTCGTTGAATGTGATGTGTGTCAATGGAACAAGGGAGAAACAATCAAATCTCTGGGCACACTACAACCGCTTCCGATTCCACCTGCTATTTGGAGGGATATCTCTATGGATTTTATTACAAGCTTACCCAAATCGGGAAATAAATCAGTCATCATGGTGGTTGTTGATCGCCTTTGCAAGTATGCTCATTTCTACGCTCTTCAAAACCCATTTACAACATCCACAGTGGATGAAATTTTCATGGATCAAGTCTTCAATATTCATGGCATGCCGCACTCTATTGTTTCTGATCGTGACCCAACTTTCACAAGCAATTTTTGGCAAGAAATGTTCAAGCTACAAAGCACCCAATTGCATCTCAGCACATCTTATTATCCCCAGATTGATGGTCATACGAAAGTTCTCAACAAGTGTTTGGAAACATATTTGAGGTGTTTTGCCTCGGAAAAGAAAAATCAGTGGGCTCAATGGTTACCCTTAGCTGAATGGTGGTATAACACTTCATACCATACAACTACATGAATGACTCCTTTTGAAGCGGTATATGGACAGAAGCCACCTTCAATTCTCTCATACCTACCGAGTGTCTCGAAGGTCCATGCGGTTGAAAAAACACTTACAGTTCAAGAGGCTATTCTCTATACCCTCAAAGAGAATTTGGTCATGGCACATAATCACATGAAACAAAAAGTAGATCAAGGTCGCTCTGAATGTCAATTTGCAGAAGGGGATCAGGTGTTTCTTCGACTGCAACCTTACAAGAAAAATTCCCTCAATGCCGAGCATTGTCAGAAGCTAGCACCCAAATTTTATGGTCCTTATACCATTTTCAAGCATGTGGGACAGGTGGCCTATTAGTTAGCTTTGCCCAGTCATTCGAAGCTACATCCTATTTTTCATGTTTTGTGCTTAAAGAAGGTGATTGGAACTAAGTGCCAAATTCAAACCAACCTTCTTGAGTTAGGCGAAGAAGGATGCATTTGGATATATCCACAAGAAGTTTTGGACCAGCGTGAGCGTCGCCTACGTTAGAGGACCATTAAGGAAGTGTTAGTGCAGTAGAAAGATACAACTCTAGCAGATGCCACTTGGGAACCAGCTACCATTCTGTCATAATTTCCACATTTCAAGCCTTGAGGACAAGGTTGTTTTTAAGGGAGAGGACATGTTAGGGTCCTAACCCACACATAGGTAGAACAATATATTCAGATGTAATAAAGATCAATATTAATAAGGCCTTGCAATAAAATAGAATAAGTCAAATGTAAGAAGACCTGATAGAAGCTTCCGCTTCTAGAAGGATCTTCCTCTATATGCTTCTTTTGATAGACATTAGTATAAATAGGAGTCGAGGGTATGAGAACCCTAGATTGGATATTATTGTAATAGAGTTCTGCTCAACAGGAGGTTTCCCCCTCGAAGAGGCCCATGAACATTGCTTTCAGAATCAAAGTGTTATTTTTGTTTTTATTCTTATATCATTTCAGTTCTATTGTGGTGATTGTTCTGGTTATATTGTTGTTATTCTGCCATTTCTAGAATTTTATTTCTGTTATGCATACTTTTTATATCTGGTATATTACATCCATATTCTTCTTGCACAATATTTTTTTTTCTTCCTCAAGGAAATTTTATGGGAGCTTTCAATTTTTCCCGAAGGAGGGTTCTTATCTGCTCCTCTGCCTCAAGAAATGTGGGTCACTTTCTTAATTGGGTGCGTCATTGGAGCACTTCTCTGAGATGTTGTACTTTTTGGAGTTACAGTTGGGGGTTGGGCACTCTTCTCACTGAGGCATTTTCCTTTTTGTTTGTACGATTAATTATTGTTGAGTATTGCTTCCCGGTCGTCAGTTTCATGAGTAGGAGTGTCCAAGTCATTATATTCATCTTCATTCAGAATAGTATTAATAAAAGAATTGTTGAAGCCAATTTTCAGTAGATGTTCTGTAAAAATTCCGCTAGGGTCAAACCCTTTTACCCTTTTAGAATATCTTGGATTCAGGTTGTTGAAGTGACTTGCAAATTCATCAATCTTGTTCGTATTTCTGAATATGAAGTCCCCAAATTTCCAGGGCAGAGCTATGAATTTCTTTTTTCTCTTTTCATGGAAAAAATGCAACCAGTAGTTGTACTTCCCTGTGTTGGGCTCGCGATTTGGTTAATTTAATGTTGATGATTAGATCCTTTTTGGCCAATATTATATGTGTATTTTCCTATTTTGAAGAAGTTTTGAAGGATTTTTGTATCGAATCGCCATAGCTTATACTTGGTACATATGATTGATGTTTTATGATGGTTTCAAGTTTAATTCAACATGGTTTAATGATTTCAAGAAGTTAATTCATGATCTGTGTGTCACGGGGAAAAATCGCATGGCGTTTTTCCATCTGGTACTCCATCTGTTACTCCATCCATCAGTGCATCTAGTACTCCATCTGGCACTGCATCCAACACTCCATCCTGCACTAAAACCGTGGGCGAGTTGGCAGTTGTTATATCGACGGCCTGTGATGGGAAAATCGGGGACATGGGTTTTACTTGTGCTCACGACCTCCAACTACTGAGCTTCTGAGCTTCTAACCACTTCGATTGGGTTGTTATATTGGGTGTTGATTGGCTCGCTTAGTTTCTAGAAGCCACTGGCAGTTAAAACGCATTAAGTGTAACTAACTATTTTTAGAGGAGGTCGACTCTTCCAATGGTCAACCTCTCAACTTATAACCTCTATAAATACCACAATAGGGTCAGAAAAATAGCTAAGGATAGTTAAGTTCAAAATTGTGAAGCTAGCATTGTTTTTGTTGTTTCAAGACATTTTCCATAAACTTGTGTAAAACTGTGTTTTTAATTTAAATGTTGAAATCGTGTTTCTTAAGCTCGTGATTCATTGTTGAGGAGTAGCCACGACATACTGGGGGGGGCACCAGTGGTCTGGGTGAATATTTAATTAGTTAGCTTGTGAATTCAAGTAGTGTAATTGTTATTTCTTTTACTTTCATGTACATGTGTTTTCATCATTTTTTACTTACTATGTAATTGTTGTTCCTAGCTTAATTGTTTTAGTTTCTTGTTGCAGGTTGATTATGAAGGATATTGTTAATATGCCATATCTCTTTAATTAAATAGGAAATCATCTTAAGCTTAATCCACTAACCCCTGTGTGATTAAATGATAGTCACAATTTATATATGTTGAAATAGAATAGTTAGAAGTTAAAACAAAGTATAGAGTCTTTTGGCAAAGTTTCGATGGATGGAAAGTTACTAGTTTTGATTCTTAGCTTGCTTATCTAGTTGCTATTTAGTTTTCTTATCTAGTTTGCTCAAGTAGTTTCCTTATTAATTCTCTTGTCATGTGCTGAAATAGAAATAGGATTTGAATTATGTTTTTATGAGTATTTCCCTAATTGAAATTTAAATTATTAAGAATAGGATTAGTTTAATTTACTTTATGCAATTTCCATTCTAGATCTAGATTGCAATTTCAATTCGAAGTTTGATTTTGAGTTTAGTTCTTAGTTGTAAATCTCTAGTAGTGTGAATTTTCTTACATTAGCATAAGAATGCAATTGAATTAAATAGAATAGTGTTTTCATATTGTTGATGATTAATGCATGAATTGAAGAATCACATGGATTTTTAGGGTAGTTGATGTTTCTTCTATAATGGAGAAGTTCTCATTAGATTGCCTGATTCATACCTTTCACTTTGCTATAGAAGTTAATATTGAGTTTATCCCTCTTGAGTTATCATTAGTTGTTAAATTTCATCATGATATCATAAGACACCGAAGACATAACCATCAACACTATATTTGAAGTTTTCTTGCTTTTGTAGATTAAAGAATAGTTCTCTTATTATTGTAGATTAAAGAGTAGTTGTTGATTAATATTTGAATATTGTCATGTTGTTTTAAATTCAATAGGTTAAGATTTCTTTTTATAGATTAGAAGTAATTATGAAGTTTATCTTAAGAATAGAGTTTATATTATGATTAGTTACTTGTTGAGTAGTTTTGATTTGTTAGTTTGAATAGGGTAATTGCTTGCTTGTTTATTTGCTTACTTGTTGTTGTTCATTGAATTTGAATAGATTAATTAGATTAGTTTGTTGTTGTTATTACTCATTAAATAGATTAAATAGATAGTTTTCTTTTGTTTATTGTAATGATTAAGTTAACTTTCTTGAAGTAGGGTGTTCATTTTCTTTCTTAGAACAATCCATCGATCCATTGTTCAAAAGTTACTTAGGATAAATAGTTTAAAGTTATTTGATAGGGTTTGATCATTAATGTTAAGAACCAAACATCAATATAGCATAGAAAAACCTCAAGAAAAGTACTCAACGCCTTGAAAAAGAGATAATATCAGATAATAAGCCTCTTCGAGGGGGAAACCTCCTTTTACCCCACTTAAATGTTCAAGTACAAGATGATTCAAAATGAAAATGTCTCCTTGGTATATAT